>VZTJ01001360.1:359294-419796 GCA_013397795.1 Orthonyx spaldingii
CTTTCTTTCTTTCTTTCTTTCTTTCTTTCTTTCTTTCTTTCTTTCTTTCTTTCTTTCTTTCTTTCTTTCTTTCTTTCTTTCTTTCTTTCTTTCTTTCTTTCTTTCTTTCTTTTTCTTTCCTTCTTTCTTTTTCTTTCTTCTCTTACTGTGGCTCCCCATGAGCAACAAAGAAGGGAACATCTGCTTTTTTACCCAAACCTCTCAATACACAAAATTATTTTCTCTTTTAAGCCACTTACCCAAAACTGTAATGTTCCACACAGATTTAATTCTTAGGTGCTGACGCAAAATTTACTAAAAGGAATAGACAGAGCTTGTCCACAGTATGTTTTGGGTTTACATGGTATGTCTATAGTGCCAGCCAAGACCAGGTGTGATCTTGTTCTCAAGTTCATAGGCATATCTAGTGTGCGAAAAAATATTAACTCAAGAATATATCCCCCTGTGGAGAGAGAGTCTAGATCTCTCCCAATGAGTTTAACAGCACCAGATCTCTGGCCTCTGCATGGTAATGCAAATGTCTTTAAATTTAATTTTTGCATTGTCTTCAGCATAGCTTTATCCTGGGTAACATTCTTACAATTTCCAGCTTTCCAAGACTGTTCCCAAATTGCAGTTTGGATGTTGATAAGAAGACTTATGTGGTTCATGTGGTTCAACAAGTGTATTGCTGGGCTATACCAGCTGGTATCAGGAGCAGAGAATAAGGCTTGGCTCTGCTTGGTTTCCTAGTAAAGATACAGGCTGAAAGAGAAAGGTCGATGATGGTGACATTGCATGTTAGCATTTGGCCCTGCAGGTCAGCCTCAGACGAGCTGTCTCACTAAACCCCTCTCCGGACAGAGGTACTCCTAGATCAGCTACTTCTGTACACTGTGTAGAAACTCTGAACAGAGCAGCAGTCAGCACACAAGCTCCTCAAGGCTTGCATGGGCACACATAGAGACATGGTGGTCAGCTCTTCGCACCTCACAATGTGAAACTACATGGAGGAAAAAGACAATTACTAACCATAACACCTCAGTACTAGCTATTAAAAAGTATGCTGAGCCTGGCTGTACAGAGAAGACAAATACATTTTTGCCTCTCTACTTTTTCTCAAAGAGTTACTTGTGCCACTGAACCTGTCTCAGTGCAGTGTTGATGCCTGGCTTGGGAACCCCCAGGCAGTATATGTGCTGCTCAAAGGGCTGACACAGGCTATGGCTCAGCCAAAGTGTGCTATTTCAATAACAGAAACCAAATCCTGTGTTTGAAAAAAGATGTTTCTTCCAAGCATTGAAGAGAAGAGTTGATATTTGTGACCTTGAAAAACACATCAACTTGCCATGAAGCCTATGAAAAATAATCTTTTTTTTTTCTTGAAAACAGTCTTTTGATTCCTGTTTGTTAGATGAAAAGTATTTGCCAATATTTTGAAGTTACCTTTTGGTTTGTTTTCAAAGATAAAATGTTTTTTAAAAGAACTGTAAACAGAGCGCTGGAGTTATTTTTTAAAAATTAAATTATCTTGGAATTGTTTACAAATCCCCTCCAAACCATCACAGAATTGAAATAAGGATAGTAATGAGCTCAGTGGATATTGGATCACTAAGCCTAGCTCATCCAAGACTGCAGTGATCTGTGAGCTGGTTTTTGTTTACTTTTTTCCCTTAGAAGCTCTCCAAAAATGGCTCCAACATTTTCCAGATATGAATGGCATGATCTTTAATTTATTTATTTTCTTCACACTGTTTGCTCCATTTATGTCAATGTTTTATTAAATCTTTAATCTTTAGAATCAAATAATTAAGATTTGTTAACTATAGCTACCCCCACAACAAAACCTTTTAAATGTGTGTGGCCCTGCTCACTTGGCTGCTATTTCTGAGTTTTAGAAACTGCTTTTTGCAAAGTGCATGTTTTTTCATGTTGGGAAAGATCAGTGCAATTGGTCATACATGAAAAGGCCTTTTAAATTAATTGTCTTCAATTATAATAACAATTGTGGAGAAAGGTGTCTTTTTGCATGGAAATTTATCCAGTAGACATTTGCAAAGGATCTATTAATGCACCTTTGTACCTCTGCTGAAAATATTCTTCAAGTCAAAGGAGTCTTTGACAAATTGAACTGGTAGCTTAAAAGCAAATTTTCAAGTTAAGAGAAGCACAAAGTCTTCTGGTGAGCAATGGTACTTGACGGATCCTTCTGTATGTAAAGTCTGTGCTTCAGATAAAGATAATATTAATTACTTTTTCCAAATGCAAGCTTCAGAGCATGAGCAGGGTTCCTGAGAAAACTTATAGCATCATTCTTTTGGTATTTTGGCAGCTGTCTTCCATTTCTTATATTGGAAGAAATTTTATGTCTGAGAAGAAGCAACACTAGTGCTTCCAGAAAAGGAAACAAGACATCTCAATTCTAGGTTCATTTGCCACCTCTGTGAGAAATGAAATAGCATCCTTCCACCTCTGCTGTGCTTCCAATAAACATGACCTGAAGACTCCAGCCCAGAAGCACAACGCGAAATGTCATAATTGTCAACACTATTGTGGTGTTAAATCCATAAGGATGTGATTCTTTTGTACCTTTCTTTTGAAAAATCTTGATTTACCCTGCAACCTGGAATATTTGGGCTTGTGTATAGGCAATGGAATTGAAGCTAGGACTTCCCCAATTACTCAGATAAGTGTAATATTGAAGATTTCAAAACTTAAAACATATTTGGATTTTCAGGCTGCTGCATACTGCAGCAATATCATAACAAAATCAATTTGAGTAAATTGATGTACATTTGGGGAACATCCCGAAATTGCTAGCACTGTTTTCCGTTTCTGGGGAAACTGTGAAACATGCAAATAAAAGCAGTTATAATTAGAAGAAAAAAGAAGAAAAATTCTTTTAGTCTTTTGGTTTTTTATTTACTTAGTATAAAATGGAAAGTGTTGGACTGTGACAGCACAGACTTTCCCACGGGAATTCTTCCCTTCTTCTACTGAAGTTTATTAAATATAAGAAAAGTTCCATGTTATTGAGAATGGATTTTGGAAACAGACAGTCAGAGCCTGGCCCAATTAATCCAGGGGGTTGGATGATCACTAACCAATCCGAATAGTCTTCTCGCGTGTATATAAATCTGTTATTAATTAAATAAATTCACTCAGCATTCTCTCAAGATTTGTGTGTCCCTTCGCACCACTATCGGTTCAACATCGACATTGGACAATTGTAATTACCACTGTAGTAAATAGTACTGTCCAAAATTATACTATTAGATAATCCTCGTGTGAAATAGCAGTACTTTTTATGGAGTGACTCTTTCAGGTTATCTTCAGTTGTAGAAAAAAGGCAGTTTGTTTCACGGAAAGGCTCCTATAATAGAAAAATCTACCTCTTATATCTGGTTTATCAGGTAAACACACATGTTGTTTCAGCTGACTGTTGAAAAACCACAGTGCACTGTAAGGAAGCCAAGTGCATTCAATAAAGGTCCTAAATTCCTGGCAGAGAGACAAATTGTTCAGGATTTTCAGTGAGACACTAATGGAGATCTGGTAGTGCTCTTTTAAAATTTTATTTTCCTTTAATGTCATTATAAAGCTATTTCATAGACTGCATAAATGTTCCCTATTGTTTTACTTCATTGTCAGTGTCTAAGTAATAGTCCCACTTTCAGTAAACACTATGCAGTTCAGTAGCTGTGTGCCAGAGTGTTGCTTCATTATTCTGATGAAAAGAATGTATTTTATATGATGTAGATCAAAGAAATATTCAGTTGATAATGTTTAGTGGCTGCTAGTACAGCATAAGAAAAGGAAATCCTATACTGTCAAATTGCTTTTAATTTTCTACTCAGATTTAAAAAACCATGACAACTATTATAGAAAGGAAAACCCTCTTAAATACCCACAAAAGTACAAAAAAAATCCTTTTTTGTTTTTTGTTTTGTTTTGTTTTGTTTTGTTTTTTCAAATAAAAAGGAATTTCAGGAAGATGCAATACACAACAGTAGGTTTAGAAGGAAATCATAACAAAGTTTTAGGATCATGCCTTTCTCTTCTGGAGACCTCCGTGACTAGTCTAGGTGTCCCTCAGACTTTGGTTGATGGCCACTAGCTCAGGCAGATGAATTTATCTGGACTGTCCTCTCAGTCACATGTGGCAATATTCAACATTGTTCTGCTTTTTCACTTCCCGTTGAATGTGAATGAAGCTACAGTCTGGTATGGAATTGAATTATTTTGAATCAGCAATATTTAAAGTTGCACTGGGCTGTGAAATAAAGTACATGAAATAAAGTAAAAGCGTAATCAACTATGATTTTTATTATGCAGAGAAATTTCTGAGTAACTCAACTCTTCACATATAAAAACAGTATAATTGTGTGTATAATTGAAACCTTGTCAGAAGTTTAAGAATAGCAAGATAAATTAACCTGAAATTAAAAACTAGCTGAAGCTTGTAAGGAAAATAGATATGTGCATTAAGGTTCTTGTTTCTTTCAATTCAAAACATGGAACTGACAATCTGAAGCTGCAGGGTTTGATTTATCCATGGCACTTAATACCTGTGCACCTCTATCCCCATTGAAATGGAAGGTAAACACTGCAGAGAGCAGAGATAGTTTAACACTGAGTTGTTTTTTCCATTTGCTTCAAAGTATTTTAGCAGCTTTTCTATAGAGTTCTTTTGATTTCTCTATGAAGAAAGAAAAAGAGTAGTCAATATTCCTACCCAGGAACTATGAAAAACACCTTCCTTACTTGCCATCTTCATAGATTATTTTTGCAGGAGTTTAGATTTAACTTTAGCACCTATGTAATTGGATTAGATTGAGATGAAACTGCATTAACATCAGTATAGAACTACATTACTTTATGATTTCATCCTGAAGGTTTTTACCAAAATGCTTATTATTTTCAAGTTTTCTTCCAATAAAATTTTCATTCTTTAATGATTGCTTTTCTGACTAAGCTTTTTCAGTATTTAATTGTGTGTGTGGTTATTTGAAGTCTTTTTGATGCAACACAAAGGCCAGTAAGACAATCACTAAGAAAATACTGCTGAAGACATAATATTCTTTTTCTTTCATGTAACTGCAGCCAGATTCCTTGATTCAGTGTTTCTTGCCACAGAGGAAGCTATTCAAATGTACAAGTCGTAGATTTGCTTATGGCAAGGCCTTTTAGATGTGCATTTAGTACCACTCTCCTTAAACAACTTAATGAGTAAAGGGAGCCAGGAAAAAGAATAGCAAAGGGTGTGATTGCTGACATTTAAACTGAGAAAATCCACATTCACGGCTCACAGTGGAGAAATATTTTATGGCCATGAAGACAAGATTCATCTCAAAGGATAGATTTTGTCACTGCAATTTAAAGCTTTTAGCCCTGTTCAGGCACTGTAAAAAATAGTTTTGCTGTCTCTGACCTGCAGTTGCTCATGCCCTTCTGCTGCCTGATATTGGAAAACTGGCTGCAAGCCTCTTCTCCCCAAAGCGTCAATAGTTTGGAATTGATTTTTACGCTTCTGTGACAGGTGTAACAACTTGGGCAAAGATGATGATGGCATTCTAATTTGCCTTAATGAATAAGGGTTTAGCAGAATTCATGCAAACATGGTGCCTGTTATTTTTCATCACTCAATTGTCTGACTTTTTCGATACTCTATTCTCCTCATCCTGTAGCATTTTGTTTTCTAAAATGACAGTTCATTCAACTTGCAAATACAGTTTGAATTTGGGTAGAATCTAACTTGCTGCTTCTAATTAGTTTTTAATTTCACCAGTCTAATGAGAGGCCCACTGTAGAAAGAAGATGTCTTGAAAGATTTAATTCCATTTGAGACTTATGAGGATGGAGTCAGTGCCTGACAATTTCTCATTGTTTATCCTCAAATCTTACTCTTCACGTTCGTTTTCTTGGCGCTACCTTCTCAAGTCATGCTCAGTAGCAGTAATGATTCTGGACCTTTAAGTGGAATACGTGAGCACTGTGAGCAGGAAAATATTATTAAAATATCTCCATATTTCCCTTTGGCAAGATGGACTTTCCTTGACAGGAACAGTTAACAATGTAAGAAGTATACTGCTTGAGAAGAGGTTTAGATCTTACCACTGAAGGAGAAAGATCAATTCAATTTATGCTGCATGAGCCCTGAGGGAGCTATTTACAAAGCTGAGTTGGTATTATTATCACAGCTGTGATTCTTACCATGTATGAGTTCTCTCTGCTGATTTTAGGTGATGTCTGCATGCTCAGTGCAATGTGAATGGAAGTGTCATGGCAATAATGGAATGTGGGCTACCAGTGCTACGCACAAGCTTACAGTACATCTCTGTCCCTCAGAAGGTGAATGGTTTTATGGGGACCTCAGCTGCTCCCTCAAAGAAAATCAGCATTTATAAATTGTTTCAATTTAAGATGGCCAAGGAAAATATCTGAAAACATCCTAAAATAAGCTGTGGCAGCTTTAGCAATGAAAAGAGTGAAAGTAAACCAAATTGAGCAATTAGCAAGTCATGTCTATGTAGATAAATTGGGATTTGATATATGCAAGATTTAAACACAATGACAATATGAGAGCAGTAGATGCACACAGAGCAAACATGATAGACATACAGGAAGGTTTCATCTCAGAATTTCACACAAAAATTTATAAATAATGCTGAATACAGCAGCTCACACAAACAGCAGTATTTGTCCTTCTGATTTATACAAAAGGCTCTCTCTTCATCATTGTAATGCATAATACTTTTTGGGTGGATTTCCAAACTTAATTCTTTCTTAAACTTGCAGGATCAACTGTTTGATGAATATTAACACCAATATGGAACATTACACCTACAGTTAAATCACTGAATGTAAAACCCAGACACTTCTACACAAATTGGGGATATTTTTATGTTTTGTAATGCTTTTTTTTCTTCCCACATTACAAACCCTCTGAGGAATGTTACATGTTCCAAACTGCTGATGTTTCCCTTTTCATTTATTGGCTGTTTATAGCTTTTAACTATATTCATTATTTTGTTTTGATGTAGTAGTTCTTTTGCAATATTTTTTTCAATTTTCATGCAGTCATGAGAGGAATCCAAAGAGAATCATCGTCAGAGTGTTTTATTTCTAAGTGTACTTTTTAATTGCCGGCTATTTCTGTGCCTTTTCCTGAATATATCCAGTGCAGGCACACCCTGTTGTTGGGTTGCTACCAATTCCATCATCTCTTCAAAAGAAAGCAGCATTTGTTTGCCTGTTGGACCAGACTAAGCTGAGCATGACCATAACTAAAAAGAAAGATGTTTCAAAGGGTGGTTCTCATTAGAAAAAAAACCCAAAAAGATACTGGAGAAGACAGAATCCCTCCTGTCTATAATCATGGCTAAAAACAATATCCAGAACAAAAAAAAGTTACTTGTCAACTGCACTATAGAAGAATGAAAAGTGTTGCAGGTGTTAAGACTACAGAGAATATTATATCCTGCATAATGTGATTTTTCCCAAAAATGGAAAATTTCCCAATTGTAACCTAAATAGGATTTTTATCTATGAAACATATAATATGTTCACACCATTGCCAGCCTGTGTATTGACTGTGTCTGTAGTGTAAGGCTGACCAGGTTCACTTGCTGGCTTGCTGTTGTCCACGTCGAGGAACTGCTGGGCAGATTTTCAGCCCATAACAATGACTGAGCTTTCAAATAATACCTTGGCTTGATATGGGGATTAAACAGGCCAGGATGGTCTCCTTTTTGAAGTTTGGAGGCCACTGGAAGGAGAAATATTTTTATCTATTTGGGCAGGAAGTAGTCTGTGTTGCTCTTGGGGCTAGAGAATGGGACTCATACATATTTACTAGAGTAGACTTAGTTCAGGTTTGGACCATGTTGTATAAATAAGAAACACATCAGTCTCTCCTGGGACGTGAAAAAGTTGGACAGGTTCACTGATGTAAAATGTGCAAAAGATCTTGCAGCCTCAGTTTGTCTCTCTTCAATAAGTTTTGTGCCTAGACTACTCCACTTTTTCATGTGGCAGTGACACCCAAAGGAAAATTCACCCCGATACGTTAACCAAATGCTCAACCAAGTGAAGTCTGAGTGCATGAGGCAAACACTCTGTCTGTTATATCAGACTGTAGACATATTTTCAACTTTTTTAAGAATTTGAGAGAGAAAATATAGCCAACATCAGGGAAAACTACTGACTAGAAACTTCAAAAATCTGGAGCTGGAGAGATAAAGTTTGACAAATTAAAAGAAAAGTAAATAATGAGCTTATCCTTTGAAGTCAGTTCTCAGAGTTCTCAGAGTTTTAAAAAACTCACCATCATTTTCTTGTTTGACACATGACATTGAGTGCTGAAAGCTCACTTTCTTACTGTCTAGATAAGAACTAAATGTCTTGAAAATTTGGCAACATGAAGGTACAATCCAATGATTGATGACACGGAATCAACGAGTGGTACAGAAGAGAAAAACTAAACAGCAGATCAGCATAATCATTTTTTCAAGAAAACTAGTTGCTTTGTCTGTACAGGAGAGAGGGTTCTGTATTTATTTCTTTTTTGTGTATAGTGTAACTTGTGATGTGTTGTTTTGTTCTGTTTTCTAGTAGGCATGTTAAGGAGATCTGATTTCATACACCAGTTTTCACTGTGCTGTACAAATGGAAGTATCAGGTCATAAAGCTGACACTGGGGATTCATAGACTCCTTAGCCTTAAAGTTACATCTGGTTGCTGGCTTAAAATGGCAGTGTTATCTGTTAAAGGTGTCTTTTGCTTTCTGGATTTTTTGATTTACAAAGAAATGTAAAAATGCTTGGCTGAGACTAGAGTCAGTGGTTGGCCATTATTCCTGGCAAAGACATTACTTTCGCATTTTGAACAAGCCAATTCACCAAAAATGTTTTCAAGAGGAAATGTATTCAGAGTAGATGTTACAGGATCTTGTCAAGATTTCAAAAGTTTAAGAGTACCTTTCCGGAGGGGGTACCTCAGAAGTGATGTCATCAAAAGCTTCTTTTAATGGGCTTTTCACTTCTGAAATCAGGATTCTTTTTGGACAAATCCTTTATGTGGAAAGCAGAAAATACACTGTGCTCAGCTTCCACTCCTCTGATCACACTGAGTTATAGTCTCAATATGTTATCCCTACAGTTAAATGTCTTCCTTATGAATCACTTCAATGCATCTCTGAGATATCACTTGGAAGGACTGCAAGCTACTGTTTTCACTCCCTGGCACTTGTTAGATTAGACAATGAGCAACAGGATGATTTTTTTTTTCCTGTAAATATGGGTAATTAATGGATATGGATAACTATTTCAATTGGTAAAGGAAAATAATATTAAGATTTATACTATTCTTGACTTCTCTGATTTTCAGCTAGGATCAGTTTTACACTTCTGAAGTGACTATAAAAAAAGCACTTTTATGACTTCTTAAAACTATATATACTTTGTGAACATGTAAAAATCTTCCCCAGATATGAACCAATCAAGAATGATGCAGCAGAACTTTATTTGCTGAACTTTGAAACTTCTCCTGCTCTAAAATTCTCTGCAGTGCAAACATTGAAAAACAATTTCAGGTGTTATCAATGTCATGTGTTATTTCAAACAACAACGTATCGAAACAAGAGGGAGCAGCAAAATTATGCTTCATAAAGAAAAAAAGTACTTGCCTAGTTGAATTTCTGTGTAGCGAGCAAACAGAAGGAAGCAGTGCTATGGATGATAACGAGCAACTGTTCTCAGTACTGTCATGCACCAACAACTCTTTGTACAAGCTGTAGCATCATGTTGCTGGCACTTACATGCATGGTCCACATCAGCATTTGTTACTTCTACATGAAAACGTGTCAACAAATTAGAATAAAGTGGACTGCAAAGAACTCTCCTTCTAGATATAGACTCTATAAACCTGTTCCTAGGAAAGGTATTTGCCATCTCTCTCCCCAACGCAGGCATTCCTAATGTTTAGTTGGCACTCTGTGCAACTACTTGTTTAGAAATGTCAGACTGTTGGTAGCTTTTCCTAATTTGTGGTTAGAATGTGAAGACAACTGAAAAGCTGTTCTAATTACTTTCTCTTATGAGTGGTATGAAAAAAGGCTTTTGTCTGCTGTTCTGAGTAAAAAAGTCTGACATTCAGCTCTTTGCAACACATTTATAGTTATTTTCACATTGGTAAAGAAGATCATCAGAAGGCTTAAACATGAATCCTAAGCTTTGTTTTGTGCTTTTCTTAGCAGATTGGATGCCATTAAATTAATATTAATTACAATAAATGGTGAATTAACAATCTGAGAACTTTGTAGTGTAGAAGATCTGGTAAAAGGCTTTGGATGTATCTAGTGAAGAATACAGTGTGCTCTTGATCTCAGAAATACCTTCTCTAAAGAGAAAATTACATGTTTTGAAAATAAAACAAGAAGCAGAAGGGTTTGGTTCATTTTATTAACAATAAATTCTACCATATCAAGGCTGGGGTTTATGACTCTGGGACAAAATGTAGAATTTTGGGTATCACAGACAGAATACGTGTTTTAACATACTGTCTCTGGAATGGTATTTGTGGAAGTGATTCCTGATTGAACGGAAACACAGGTCTTTGATTACCACCAGGGAAGATGCAAGCCAGGCCTGTAGCAGCTTCCTCTGAAGATGCTGCTTTATATACCTCCTGTACTTGCAGCTTGTATATTCAGCACACCATTTTTGCTTTAAAACCATATTTTGCTTAGTGAAGAGTAAGGATATCATTCCCAATATGAGTGATTATGTAGAACTCCACCATTGGAAAGTCTTATCTGGAGAATGAAGGTACAGAGCCAAGAGTAGAATTAGAGCAGGGAATTAGGAGTTTGCCAGCAAGTACTGCCAGCTGTTTCAAATGGTAGGATACATTAGATCATATTTTTTCATACACACTCATTTTTCTTGCTCTATTAAATAATGTTAACCAGGGATGTCAGCATCCATTTGTACAAGAACCACACTAAGAGAGATAACAGATACTGATGGTCAGATTGGAGAAAAATAAGAAATGCTAAGGAAATAGTTCAGCAGAAATCTTTTATGCTAATAAAGCGGACTTGGATGGATGGAAGCATAGTGAGAATTTAGAACACATCACCTTTCAAAAAAACCCCCACATACATATTGTTTATCATGCTTAAAATAAAATCTGTAAACTCCAAAAGGAATAGATAGCATAGCAATACTTTATGCAGAGGTAATATAACGAGCATTGTGAAGCAGGCTACCTGAACTAGAAATGTGCTAAGCAGCAAGGGAAGAAATGCCAGCCTTTGGGGGTTGTCAGGTTAGTAAATTAATGGAAGGGATTTTATTCAGTGGTGTTGCTATGCTGCAGACTTCCAGTATCAAGTGCTTTGTTCTCTTCCTGTAGCCCTTCTCATGGGCAAGATGTCCCCGTCTCTTGCAGCATTACCTGTTGCCATCAACAAGGCAATACTTCTGACTGCACAGTACTTTATTCTTTAACCAAAAAATTGTCAGTTCCTTTAATAAAAATATTTTGTCCTTTTCCTAAGCATTGCTGCTTTTGTTTCTGCTGCCATGGATAAGGTAAGCTAGTTTTTCTCCCATCACAACCTTGTCCAAAGAGCACCATGACATTGGAACTTGAACTGGTTAGCTGCACCAGGGGAGGGGAAAAATGAGATACAACTTTTGAGACAACAGTGAACTGAAACTTCTGTTTAATGGAATGCTTGTGGATCATGACCTCACCTCAAGCCTGCAGGCATGAATTGAAGCAGACAGTGGCCCTGACAAGCAAATACAAATGATTGACTACATTTACGGAAAGTTTGTTCTTCATTTCTCCTTTAAAAGATGATACTTTCACCTCTTCTGCTATTCTGTGCTAGTATTAGCATCTCACTCTGAGTATGTCTTTCAGATCATTAGCTGTTTCCTACCAACCCTTCAGCCATCCTCTAATCCACTCTGCCACCTTCTGTATTTCATCCTCAAAGCTCACCCACATCTTTGTGCTTTGTGCCAAATGACCACTTTGGAAAAATCAAGAGAACTGACAAAATACTCAGCTGGATCTCAATTCTGACACCAGAATGAGTTTTCAGCCATCCAATGAAAGAAAAAGCCATTGTTTTTAGACTAAAACATATTCAGATGCTGTAATTATTTCAAACTGTTTAATACAGATAGATCCTATGGAGAATTGGGTTGCTTAGCATCGTTTTACCTAGCAAGCAAATCACATAATTTTTTCCAAATATAAGTGTTGGTTTGCAGTTTTTAGTCGGTTTCTGGGTTTGTTTGTTGTTTTTTGTTTTTTGGTGGTGTTTTGGGTGGGTACATATATCAGAAAAAAAATAAGGTCTTTCACAGTAGAAAGCATTTTTTTCCTCATTTGTGGCATATTACCTTTAGAATATTGTTTATCATTTTTTCTTGATATTTTGAACAGACTTCTGTTCTTCAAAGACTCAAGCTAATGATCAGGCTTTGGTGTATGAATTTCAGTCAATATCTGTGAGTTTCCTTGCTGGTCTATTGGCTCCTTGGGGCCACCGAATGCAGCCCTCAGTAGCTCCTCACCCGGAAGCTCTGATCCTGGGCCGGACGGTGGTAGCTGCTCGCTGGTAAAGACAGATGTACCAGTTGCGTTATATTAATGTTCCTTTATTCTCCCTCACGGAGGGAACAGGGCTGAACAAGATGTGTGGTGGACAACGTGGCAAGACTGGTCCCGGCCCACCTCTCGCCCAGGTCCTTTATGCCCTCTGTCGGTGGAGGGCAAGGGCGTGAGACCAGCCAATAGCCAGATGACAGGCCCGTGACATCTGGCCAGTCCTGGGTGAACAGGGGAGGGACAAGTGGAATGCAGAGCTGTGAGTGGCCAGGCCCCCAGGGTATTTCCGGTGGCCTGCACACTGCCCCAAATATCCTTAATGCAGACATTAGCTAGAAGCAAATAGAAATTTGTTTTCCTGGTTTCTTATCAGTTTCTTTTAGCAGTAGGATTTACACCATGAGCACCAGCAAGGGTCTGTGGAGCACCAAGGAATCTGGCACAATTTTTAATTTCTTTTAACTTTTCAAGTCTTGTTCTTACTAATTTATAATTTCACCAGCATTCACATTTTTCACTTCAGAACACTGTTTAACATTTGCATACTTTTACTGTTAGGATTGTTAGGATTTAACGTCCTCTTAGGTTCTAATTTCTAAGTACTGTTTTAATAATTAATGTAATGTTCCAAGAAAGCAACCCTTGGGATGCTGAGTTATCCATAGGTGACTCATACTGTATTTATGCATTGTTGATTTTAAAATATCATTTATTTAAACATAGATTATGATGCCATGATCCCTTTTTATTTTAGTAGTTTATCTGGTTTCTGTATCCAAAACAATTAAAAATTTTCTAGTTCTCCATGATGTTTATATGCCATTTTCATGATTCCTTTTCAGAATCTAGAATATTTTGAAGTGTTTTGAAGAATCAGAAATCTAAAGGCAATAATACAAGAGGAAGATTCAGGGACTTTGGATAGCCTTAAATGCAACAGTAACATAAAAATCTATTTGTTCCAGGTTTACAGACTCATGGAGCATGATTCCTCACTGAATTTTATGCAATATTTCATATAAAATGCTGCATATACCCTTGCCATCATGTGTACTATTGAGGCTTATTTCTTCAACCTGATAAAACTGTGAACAAGAATTCAAGGGAAGAGGGAGTTTCTATTTCTGTGCAGCTATTCTATATCCAGATAAATACCAAAGGCAGAAATGCTTTGTTATGAAAAATACTGTGCTTTTTGCCATGTGCTGGCAAACTGTCTATCAGGCAGGATAGTTGTCCAAACATCTGGCCAATAAGATTTCTCTTTGTGATAAGATTTTTAGCATTAAACTAGAAAAATCTCTGGTTTTTGATAAAAGCACTCAGTAACTGAGATTGTCATTCTCCAGCTTGTCTAGAGTGGAGAAAAAAGAAAAGGAAGGAGACCAGAAGAAGGGAAGTAATATTCTGTGATTATATAATATTATTTGGGAAGAAAGCAAAGGATCTGTATTCAATAACTTGCTCTGGGTTACCATATTCTGTGAACAGTACAGCCTTAGAGATATAATATGCAACGAAATAGTAGTAAAGAATGGAAATATTCACCAAACGAGTCCTATAGAAGTAGTCTATTGCAATGGTTTGACCTGGCCTGGACACTAGGTGCCCAACAAAGCCATTCTATCACTCCACTCCTCAGTCTGGGCAGAGGGAAATAGAGTAAATGGCTTGTGGATGAGATGCGGACAGGGAGAGGACATCACTCACCAGTTACTGTCACAGGCAAAACTGACTCGATTTGGGGAAATTAGATTGAATTTACAACCATTCTAACCAGAGTGGGGTATATGAGAAACAAAACTAATCCTCAAAAGCACCTTCCCCTGTCACCCCTCCCATCTTTATAAGTTCAATTTCACTCAGATTTCTCTTCCTCCTCCCCTGTGGGCACAGGGAATGGGGTCTGCAACCAGTTCATCACATATTGTCTCTGTTGCTACTTTCTCCTCTGTGGAGGACCCCTCACACTCTTCCCTTGCTCCAGCATGGGGTCCCTCCTGCAGGAGACAGTCCTCCACCAACTTCTCCAACGTGGGTCCTTTCCACAGGATGCAGCTCTTCATGAACTTCTCCAGTGTGGGTCCCTTCCACGAGGTGCAGTCCTTCAGGAACAGGCTGCTCCAATATGGGTCCCCCATGGGGTGACAAGCCCTGTAAGCAAACCAGCTCCAGAGTGGAGTCCTCTCTTCATGGAGCCACACAGCTTGCCAGGAGTCTTCTCCAGCGTGGACTTCCCAAGAGGTCACAGCCCCTCCCCACTGTGGGCACCTCCATGGGCTACAGGTGGATCTCTGCTCCCCCATGGCCCTCCATGGACTGCAGGGGCACAGCTGCCTCACCATGGGCTGCACCAGGCACTGCAGAGGCATCCCTGTTCCAGTGCCTGGAGAACCTGCTCCCCCTCCTTCTTCACTGACCTTAGCATTCTGCAGAGTTGTTCCTCTCACATATTCTCCACTTCTCTCTCCCAGCTGCAGTTGCATGGGGGTTTTTTGCCCCTTCTTAAATCTGTTATACCAGCAGCCCTACCACCATCACTAAACTAACCTAGCTATGCAAAACCAATACACCTATAAAAGGGGTAGCTTCATATCAGTTAAGATAGCTACAGATTTAACGCCATCTGAGAACATTCAGTTTTATCCAAAATCTTTCCTGAAATTTGAAGAACTTTCATGTCCTGCAGATGGTTTATGTTATGTTGCGCCTTTTGAACACGTTTTACTGTGAGCACTTAAATTGTCTTGTAGCCTGATAAAAACATATTTTATGCTTAAGTTTTATTACATTGATGGTTGTGCAATTTAATTGAGAAATAATCTGTTCCTCAATGTCCAAAAGCTAAAAACAAAATGCTAGCAAAATAAAAAACTGAAAAACACAAAATAAAGAAGAGAAAGCTAAAATTGAGACTCAGGACCTGTGTCAGAAGTAAAAGATTCAATTTAACTTGAAAACAGAATAGGAATGTCTCATTTCCCTATGAAAACATTCCTTATACAAAGTACTTTATAAGAAGAACAAGGCGGTACACTTGAAGATTAAAAGAAAAAGATAAAAAGAATTGTTTACTATCCTATACAAAACAGATGCATCATATGCCAGAACTTCACCTGGTATAACATTCAGTATTACCTTGGCTTATACTGAATATTATTAAGATGATGTATATCATGTGAGCATCACCCTTACTTATGAAGACTTCAGGAATATAAGCAGTAGTATATATTCAGAACTTTCCTTTTTGAGATGTTTAAACATGTTCTTTCTCTCCTCCCTTCTGGTTTTTGTTTTATAGGTTGCTTGCTTCAATGAAGACTTTCTATACTTCTTTCCAACTCAAAAAAAAAAACTTCTTTTGAAAAGGTTTCAGCAAAACATTAGAGGCCCATCTTGCACTATACTATTTTTTTCCAAATATCCTGGTCAAATACTTTGTGTTTATGTTGTATACACCATAAAGTGCTTGGAAAAATCAGAAGGGAAGATCACAGAAAACCTTAAATACAGATTGCAGATATCAGAAGCTCCCTTTGATCTGTCCTTCCTTTAATATTGCATTTCCCACTGATGACTGTTACGTTCCCCATACAACATGAGTTAGTACCCATATGAAATGAATTAGTTAGGCCACTAATCCATGTCCATTTTTAGCAAGAATTTCAGTATCTCACTTTCCCACATAATGCTTTATTTCTTTCCCAGTGTAATTTGGGATAATTGCATCCCAAAGGAATCATACATGTTCAGAAAATGTACACCTACCTCACAAGTGAAGGTATTTGTGGCATGTATCTGCATAAACTGCATAATCTGGCAATTGATGACATATTCTAGTTCTCCATATTTCTAATACAGACCTAAGCAAATCAATTCAGCTTCCTTGTCCAGTTTTAGATGCCTCTAATAGCTAGTTTTTCATCACTTCCCTAGCAGGCTGTTTAACAGTCTTGCTATCAAAAAGATTTTTCTAACATTTATTGGAAGTTTAATTTTTTAATGTCTTATTATTATAGCTAATAATGAACTTTTATATCAGCTTTTATGACTTCACATGTTATTTCTTTCCCACATCTGGTGCACACGAGTACTAGGTAATTTGCATTAAATAATTGAATTGAGCAAATTGATATGTTCACAGGGTACTTATACACCAAAACATTCCTCTCTGGATTTTTTTGTTGTCATATTCATGAATTGCACAATTGTTATGGGCTCATTGTGAACAACTCACTGAAAGCACCCAGCACTTGATTTGATACAAAGCCCAAGAATCAGAAATTCAAGGTCTTTTCTTGACTAGGATAATATGCATCATATGGTATTAACTTGCACTCAATCCTTGAATAACTAAAGCAAGAGTAATTCTGATGCAATTTTATCCACTCGTGGATAAAATTAGAATGCACTGCCCATGCATGCTTTGAAAGTCATGCCCAATCAACATCAAATGAGTCCACCTGATAGAAAATAAATATGAAACGTATGAAAGCACCACAGCCACAGAAACTTTTTTTTTTTGTGTTGAAAGCTGAGACTATAAACTTCCTTTGAATATTTCTAGTCTTTTTTGTACTTTAGGCATTGCTTAGCAAAGTTATAGCCATATTCAAACATTTTATTAATCCATAAAATAATGCAGTATCTAAATATCTTTTACTGGTTTTCTTAGCCTCAGATATGACCTTTATTCTGAATTGTCTGAAGGGGAATTAGAGCTGTGATAGTTAAGTATATCTGCTTTCTTAATTCTTGTTCAAGATTTTCTTAGAAGAGCTCTCTAGAGCATCAGCAAGCCTGCTTAAATAAATATATGATTTAAATAGCTAGATAAAATGGATAAAACTTTTGTGTGGGTGCTTCCCCAAATATTTCAATTCAGTTTACTTCGGGTTGGAAAGTAATTGAGGGAAACTGAATTGTGGTGAGAGATTTTAACTCTGAAAAGTATTTTACACATGGAATTGATAGGATTTTACTCATTCATTTTAAATTTCTAATTTTCTGAAACTTTTCTGAGAATTTCTGAACAAGTCCTAGTGTCTTGTTTTGCCTCACTAAAAAACATGTAATATAGAACCTTTTTCTTCAAAAGAAACCCCAACAACTCCCCCAAAAACTGAACAGAGCAAATCATATTTAATTACTCTCTACAAAATATTACACACCATTCTTCTTGCAGTACCCTTTTCTTTACTCATTACTGAAGCAAACTCCCTTTGCTTGACTATGCCACCCATGTCTGGTATGAGTGGGATTCCCAGAAATGATCCCAAGCGCAGGGGAAACCTGAGTGGATGTGCAGTGCCTTTAACTCTCTAGTACATCCAGGAAGCTGGGCACATCTAAAAATTTTGATTGCACATTATTTGATCAGCTAGCTCTCTATCTGGTGCTCTGCTCCTTCAAATAGGGCCATCTGGTGATGATGAATCATTTCAGTGGCATAAGTGCTGTAACAAATATGGAAGCAGTGCCCACAAAGAAAATTCAGAAAGAGGAAAATGATGTGAAAATGGTACAGACTGGGAGAATTGACCACTGAATGACTTTAGGAAAAAAAGAACACAGGAGAAAGAACTTTACTCCATTACACCAGTAAGTAAAAAATTAACATGATGAATGATTCATAGAATCCAAAAATAGAATCATAGAATGGTTTGGATTAGAAGGGACTTCAAAGATCATCTATTTCCAATCCATCTGCCATGGCCAATCACCAGATCAGGTTGCCCAGAGCTCCATGCAGCCCGGCCTCTGGAGGATGAATAGATCCCTCACAAACCCCGCAATACTGCAGGTTGTCCTGACTCAGGTGCAGCACCTTGCACGTGGTCTTGTTAAATCTCATGAGATTCCCATGAGCCCACATCTCTGGATGCCATCCCATCCTTCAGGTATGTCCACTACACAGAATTCTGATTATATGATAGGAAAAAGAAGGAAGCTATTTAAAGATTTGGATTGGTCTTCTGAAGTTGACAATAATTTTATCCTTGTGTGTTGACAGCACTCACTGGTTTTCATTGAATTAGACAGGACTTAGGACTGTTCTGACTCTGCAGGACACCGAAAGACATTTCAGACATTTCAAAACTGGAAAACAATGGTGTGGAGTCTAGATCACCTAATGTTTGATGACATTCCAGGCTAAGGTGATTTTCTTTAGCAGAACACCAGTCTTGCATATCTTGCCCTAACAGCAAGATGAGTTACTTATAATACCAGTGAAAGTGGAGAAATGATTCATGCTTAAAACTGCTGTTACTAAAGATGATGCTGACACTGGCACATTATAGACTTTCTCAATCTGGAATAAACTTTTAGACAGCTTTGGTGTAAAATACAGGCAGCTGAATCCCATCCATGGATGCTAATTGCAGATTAATTTTGCTGCTTCACTAATGTTAGGGGTGGCAATCTAGTGACTCCATACTGACAGCTGATCTGTCATTTCCTATTTTCAAAAGTTAGCTGTAGATGGAACAAGAGATAGGAAAACCATAAAATAAACTTTACAGTGAAAGACACAGGAGTATAAAAAAGACTGTATTAATATACATCCTATTAACAGTGCTTTCAATTTTCAAAACACTACTGGGGTCTTTGATAACTGAGATATAAAAGGGGTGCACTTGCTCACACCTATATTCACATATGCACAGGAGGAAATAATTTGTAAGAGTAACTACATTGAATGAAGATAAATGATGAGGGGTGAGAAAACCCACTAATTAATCCTGCAAAGCACAAGTCTAGGTGGCATAGAGAGCAACATGCAGCATTAAATAGTGTCATGTTACAGGCAGAAAGGAGTTTCCAAAATCTTTTAGACAGATATTGCACTGATGCATTCACTTATATGAAAAGTGCAAAGGAAAGTTGTTGTCCACTTCAAATTATTTAAGGGCTCACATGTTGTTTGTAACACTTGGTTATTGATGGAATTCCATCTTTGGAATGTAAGGTAACACTGATGGTAGTATCAAGGCTTCTCTCAATGTGTAGAGCTAGAAAGACCAGCACATGACTGATACAGAGATTGAAACTCTTCTGGTCAATATATTTATTTCTGCCTTACAGGGTACTGCTTCACTTCATCCAAGGGTTTGACTAAACAGCAAAGGTGGGTGAATGCTTGGCCAGAATATTTTTGAGAGTTGGTGGCTGTGCCAGTCATGCAGATCATCTCTGGATGAGTACAGAGCAGGAGATAGGAGATGCAAGGACTGGTCATGAACTCAGGCTGAAGGATTTCCACAAAGAGCAAAGCCTCTTCAGAAAAAAAGTGTGTGCAGTGCTTGCAGTTTGGACTAGCACAGAAAGTATTAGACAATAAGTGTGGAAGAAAAGGTCATTAATACAAGGAGACAGCAGAAAGCAGTGAGAAGGATTGGTTTTTAGACCTTGTATTGCTATTTGTCTTAGTTAAGAGAGTACAGGTATTTTCTATTCAGAGTTTGGGTTGAGCTTTTAGTTCTAGTTCAGTATTTTACATTCCAATAAAACCTAGATTTGGAGATTAAGTGACTTTTGATAAGCTCCTTAGGCAAATATGTGGTATATTCACCTTGAGATGCTGACGTTCATAGAATTCTGTGCAAGCATCCTCTATATGTTGATTAAATATGTCACCAAAGTTTAGCACTTCACCCTGTTGACAGAGTTATGGCTTTCATTTCTGCTCATGACTTAATGCCCAGCATTGTTCCTCAGACAAAGCCTCAACTTGAATTGCATACTCTGTTTTCTGTCACTAACTCACAGCTTCTGATGTCAGTTTTGCTTTGCAAGAATCTGCACTGTAGTGTATTTCAGGAATACATGTCTTTCTCCTAGACAGCCCTCCCATCTTCAGAGTACTGTGCAACTGGTATAACTTCAGTAGTCCATGTCTTCCATTCCAGACAGAAAACCAGCTCAGCACAGCTTTTGTGCTATTATCTTGGCATCCATCCCTGCATGGCAGTCCCAACTCAGTATCTTATCACTGCAGATTTTTATCCTGGCATTTGATGTGCACACTGTTATGCAGACATCACAAGCAGCTTTTGCCTGGAATCTCGATAGCAATCCGTGGTTCACAGGAGAATTAGTATAATATGACTGTTTGGGACAAAAAATTTCATTGCTTGGAATTTGATGTCTCTTTTCTTTGCAGTTCTCTGTGATAATTGATCAAAAGATGATCTAGTAATTTTAATGCAGTTTGTCCATTCTCTTTCTGAGGAAGAAATTGACATATGTATTCACTACTAAGATAGTAGCCATACTTAGCGAATTCTAATTATTTGACCTATAAATCTGTTCCATGCTGCAGTCTAGGTTGAAATTGCACTTTCTTACTTTATATCTTAATCCAATATATTCCGTCTAGCCTTTTAAACCATCTCATAACCATTTGTATGTCTTTCTGTGTTTGAATGGGTGCACCACAGTGTACAGTTGTCTCACAGTTTCAAGTGGTGCCCTGAAACTGAATAGCTGTTAAAGATCAGAAATGCATTCATTTCAGTACTGCCAAGTAAGGGTCAGTCTTTTCTCCCAAGCAACAGGCAAATGAATAAGAGGAAATGACCTCAAGTTGCATCAGGGGAGGCTTAGATTGACTGTTAGGAAAAGTTTCTTCACTGAAAGGGTTGTCAACCATTGGAACACGCTGCCCAGGGAAGTGGTGGTACCACCATACCTTGGGGTATTTAAAAGACATGCAGATGCGGCACTTAGAGACATGGTTTACTGGTGGACTTGGCAGTTATAAGTTAATCGTTGAACTTGTATATATAAATAAATATTTTATTGCATCAGTGTGGGTAAATGTATCTTTGGCTGTCCATCTCATATCAGTAAAGGACTGTCTAGTTTGTACTTGATCCATTCTTGAGACTACAACCACTCCTCTCTTTGAGCAGTTGCTATTTCAATTGGCAAAAAGTGTTTTTGTGATTTTTCATTTAAAATTATCATTAAGGATTCGATTTCTGACAGCAACCCATCAGACATGATCTTTTCACCAAAGTCCAAAGATAGTAGATGATTTTAAGGCACTTTTGCCCTACCTTTCATACCTCTGAAGAAAGTCAAGCGCTTCAGAGAAGGGTTTTTCAGATAGCTGAATTGCTGCCAAAACCATGCACCTCCCAACAGGGCTGCTCAGAGGATTTGCTCTCACACGAGTAAGCAGCGTGTATTCACATGGTTCACACTCATACCTGTTGTGCTGCAGTCATGTTTTTGAGAACTGTTCTTGCTCTGGGCTTTTTTTGAGGGGAAACAATTACCATGCATATGGGCTAATTACAGCAACTGAAGCTGAAGACAGGGAAGTTTGTGACAGTACATGGCTTCTCTAAAATTCCTTATTTGATCTTGCTTGGGACCTAGGAAATCACCTTGTGTTTCACAGGCAGATTTATCTTTTTGCCACAAAGTGTTACCACCTTAATCCATCACCCTGTTCACCTGATGTTTTAGGAGGTGTCTTTGTCTCTTGCTGTGTGGTGTATCTGACAGTATGACCTGGAACTTGGTGATAAGTTTTGCCAGGATAAATAAAGCAACCTGTATTAAAGAGAATTTGAAAAGTGAGCATCAACTCTCTTGTGGCTTAATGAAACATCTGGAGACATGGGATTTGCAATGCAGTGGGAGAAGATACAGGCACCCAGGTGGTTCAAAGCCAGATTCTTAGGGATGGAGACACTACTGGATAGAATCAATCTCTTGTCTAAAAGTTGATGATTGGAATCTTGTGTGGTCAGCAGATTCTTTTTTGCAGGCAGTGGAAAAAGATGGAAATCTTCTATTTTATCTCATTCCAGGGTGATGTCCTAGAGAGGTGACTGAGACAGGGATCAGGAATCACTCTCTGCACAGGTCTGTGTCTCCTTATATTACTCGAAGAAATCTAGCCTAGAGGATTTAGAGAATTAAAGATACTAAGATGAAATGCACCTATAACCTCTATGTTTCTTTTGCAATAAAGGACCTTTAAAGTAGAAATATGTGCTGTTAGTATGAAGCTGACAGATACTTTTACCTTCAAATTCTGCTTCCTTATTTTAAATATTATCACCTTAGATAAACACACACTCCCATTCAGGAGTGTGTTTGTGTTAGAG
The DNA here is from genome assembly GCA_013397795.1 of Orthonyx spaldingii. Taxonomy (NCBI): domain Eukaryota; kingdom Metazoa; phylum Chordata; class Aves; order Passeriformes; family Orthonychidae; genus Orthonyx; species Orthonyx spaldingii. The sequence continues at coordinate 382,025 of VZTJ01001360.1, forward strand.
AATAGTTCATGATTCATGCACACGTTAAGTGTTAAGTCCTTCCACTTCTTGGGGCCTTTGTCTGTACAGGAAAAGAGATGTTTTTTGTGATGCTTCTTAGTGAGAGTCTCCTGACAGATCTGTCTGTTCCCTTCACAAGTTTGCTGTAGCATAAGCATGCACATTCCATCTGTACGAATAGGAGAGGAGAAAAGTGCATTCAACATCTGTTGCAGGCAGTTATGAATATTACAGTAGTCTAGTTTCCCTAGGAATTATGCCTAAAGCAGGGCCTATAGCTCAGACATTAAAAAGGGAAAAACTAGCCTAGTACAATTTCTCTAGGTCTCTTATTTCCTATGATTTTCCTTCAAGTTTTTACCACATGTTCCTTGAGAAAAAACGAGGTCAAATTTCTTTATCCTGATTTGTAGTTTTATCTTGTCATAGATGAATGTCTGGATGGTCCCACACAACATTTCTGAAATAAATTTGTGTGAATAATTGGCCTGGGTAGCAGAGGTAAGAAAATGTGGTATTAGGAGGCAATTAATACTTTGAATTTTCAGTAAAATCAGGAAAAAATATATTTTGTAATATAAATTTGGATTAAATATATAGCTTTCTCTAGGATTTTATTTTGTTGTTAGTATTCAGGCTATATTTCTGTTTAAAATACCTAGGGGGTAAAAATCTTGAAGTTGATTGCCTGAGCCCAGTTTCACATGACAGAGCAAATTGCATATATGGTGGAGTAAATTAGCATGTTCTTTCAAGGATCATTCTACATCTACCTCTATTTGCTTCCCTAAGAGTAAAACGGTATGAAGTACTCTCTAGAACTCCTAACAGCATGATGGATGCATTATCTTTAAACTGAAATAATCAGAATGGATAAATGAATTTCCTTTCTTTCACAGGTCTTCAAGACAGAAAATATGCTAAAAGTACCGCAAAAATTCTTTTTGAATGTTCACACGATTTTGCATTTTATGAAGGACAGTTACTTAGACCTGACATCCAAAAATCACTAACTTGCATTAGTTTATAGCAAAAGTGTCAACATTAACATACACACTCCTTTTCTTTATAGAGTCAAAAATTAAAATTAAACCTCAGAATCTAATTGCAGTGTAAAACGGAATGATACATGTTCCGAAAGTCACTATATTGAGGCAAAGAGAAATTAAAAATTCTCTTCATAAGACAATATACAAGTCACCTTTTTTAGGATTTGAGTTCCATGAAGAAACATGATAAAATGATATGCAGTAAGTTATTACCCATTTGAAATATATGCTTATGTTAATAATAGAACTACACTCTTCATTTTAAACTGTTGCTTTCAGCACTAATTATGAGGCTTCCATCACACCACATATTTATGAGAAAGAAAAAAATGAAGGGAAATTAAAAGATGAAAGAGAAAAATGTTGACAAATATTAAACAGTTTTACTTTGACAAAATTGTGAGCTATTGAGTATGCCAGCAGTGATGTTCCAATGATTGGTACATAATTATCCAGGGAGAAACTCTTTTAAGAATTCATAACAACTCCTTAGCATATCTTATTGGATTTATGCCAACATGAAGGATTTGGTAATGAACTGTTAATCCGACTGCTCACTACCTGCCTGAGGTTTAAAACGTGGGTCTATCTAAATGTCAGCTGCAATTAAGTGTTAGGACTAAAAGCATCTTAGAAAATGAGAAAGTAGTAGGATAGATTTTACTGTCTAGTATTGGTATTTATGGCTCTTCTCATGTTTAATCACTTGCACACTAAACACTTTCTTGCAGATGTTTCTGGAAATGGTGTTTAATAGGAGAAATGGGGTGAAATGAAGACAGGGAGTTTAGAACAGGTAAAATATCCTGCTAATGAAATCTGCAGGAAAATTAGACAATAAAAAATTAGACAATAGAAGAATCCGCTGTGGGCAAAAGGGGAAACTTCAGTGTCTGGGACATGTTCAATTAAACTTGAAAAACATTAGAAAATATTCTTCTTGGGACAGGAAACAGGTGTAATTAATATCTTTTATTACTAGTTTCTGTTATTCTCAAAGCTTTTTTCCAGGCAAGTAATTTAGGGTTTTTTCCTGTCACGTTTGCAATGGGTAGTTTAATTGCCTTAAGGGATTAAGGAGAATAAAGTTGCAACATACATATTAACTTTGAAACTGCAAATGGAAAGTTTAATCGTAGTTTCATCCAGACACCCCTCATGTTTACCTATTAACTGATGTTATTTAAGGAGTTATCTAGGGCTGGTAAAACAGGAATCTCTTTTACCACATTCTTTTATAAGAATAATTGTAAGAACATTTTTACTGCAAAATATTCCTATATATATTCATGCTAGCAGTCATGATGCTCTTTAGTTATTTTTGAGGGAAGAGGAGCTTTCGTGGAGTCAATCACAATTTTTTGCTTAGTAGGCAAAGCTAGGGACATTTCAAAGAAGTGGACACCTGCCAATGTAATCCCAATATTTTAAAAGTACCAAAGGAATGGCTCAGTAATTGGGAGCAACCATCTTGTTAGTCCCCAGATAAAAGGTTAAAGGATAAAACCATTAATTTGCAATCCTTCAGATTACATCAGAATTGACCTTATTGGTTCTTAAAAGTCGACCATTAATTAATGTTAACTAATTAATGTTGTTCCCAGATTGAATTACAACTGCAACCATCTCTCATTTAGGTTGGACTGATTTTTCATTACCCTTCTTCTGACTCTATGTGCAAACACAAAATTGGAAAGCACACCAATAGAAACTATTATTATATATACCTATAGATACATACACATACACACATTCATAAAAATACATATATATATACATGTATATATAAATGTTTAGGTAGCAAGAAACAATAATTCTAATAACTTGGCTCAATGCTATTTATATTTTTCTAATTCAAATAATTTTTCTTTAATGCATTTAATTTCAAATAAAATTTAACAGTTTTCCAAAACTTTTACAAATATATTTGCACTATTTTAAGTTTATTATTTTTTTATAATGGAGTTGGATATTTTACCTTAAAGGTTTGTTCTCTTCACTTGTTTCATCTCAGAAAGTGTAGTATATATAAGGAAGGATGAAGCCAAAACCTAGAAATTAAGAGTAATATGCAAAATTTCAAATTAGTTTTTCTTATTTCCTCTAGTTTTCTAGTGGAAAAACAGAGAAAACATTCCTGTTGCTCTCACAGTATCTTACTTTCTAATTTTCTGGTTTTTTCTTTGATGAAAAAAACCTGGTTTTAAAAAGTAAAGAAAAAGTGATTTTCTCCATTAAAAAAGAAAATATTAGTTTATAAACAATTTTTTAATAAACAAGAAAAATCTTGATAGATTATGAAATAAAAATTCAGCCTTGTTTTTCCTTTCTTTAACTCATTAGAAAATTACATTTTGAATGGTATTCTTTCAGTTTTCTGACTATATTCCAAAATAAAATTTGCAAAAACCAAACCATGTAACAAGCTCTCAGTTTTCCAAGTATTCTCATAATCTGCAATAGTAAACATACAACTAAAAATTTTCAGGAAGATTTAATTGCTGCAATGTATAACAGCAGTGCTTCCCACTTATTCTTGCCTGTGCTCATCGAGTTTATCTGTGACCCTGATTCAGAATTTTTCTCAATTTAAAAAAGCAGCAAGTGATGCACTGGCAGTGTTCAAAGCACCCTTGGTTGTTCATGAGCATTTTCACAGACCCTGAGAGCAGCTTTTCCAGCTGACAGATCTTTTTGTGAGCTTTAACTAGGTCGGCACTCACATTGTGATGCATGCCTGGATCTGAACTCTGTGGCCCTGTCCTGTCTCTGCTTGCTGTAAAGATTCACATTTTCAGAAATGCCTGCTTTCTGAAAGATCTGCCCAGAGTGAACTGCAATCTGAAGACACAATACACTGCCTAATCAACGCCATCCCTTCAGCATACTGCATGAACTGATTAAAAAAGAAAGAGAATGATGAGTTTAGAGAGAACAACTGTCAAAACTGATTGTCTCTCTTTCTTTTCTTTTTTCTTTTCTTTTCTTCTTTTCTCTTTTCTTTTTTTTTCTTTTCTTTTCTTTTCTCTTTTCTTTTCTTTTCTTTTCTTTTCTTTTCTTTTCTTTTCTTTTCTTTTCTTTTCTTTTCTTTTCTTTTCTTTTCTCTTTTCTTTTCTTTTCTTTTCTTTTCTTTTCTTTTCTTTTCTTTTCTTTTCTTTTCTTTTCTTTTCTTTTCTTTTCTTTTCTTTTTCCTTTTCCCTTTTCTTTTGCCTTTCTTTTCCCTTTCCATTTTCTTTTGCCCTGCCTTGCCCTGTCCTGCCTTGCCTTGCCTTGCCTTGCCTTTGCCTTTGCCTTTGCCTTTGCCTTTGCCTTTGCCTTTGCCTTGTAAGGAAAAAGAAGCAGAGGGGGGGAAAAAGCAGATTTTAAGTACAGGTCATTTTACTCTTAAAAATCAATTAATTAATTTTTTTCATTTCAGTTTTGTATTCCCAATTATAAACCCAAGCCAAAAGACTAGGCCTGCACACCAGTGTAGAGATCAGAATAGCAGCCTTTTGCCAAAAATTGTGAAGAATCAGTGAAAACTAGACTTTACATTTGTTAGAAGACAACTTGGCCATAAGCCAGACAGGCTAAGGAGAGGGAAGGGAATGGAGAAGGGATGGAAAAGCAATGGAGAAGGAGACAGGGGAAGGGGAAGGAGACAGNTGTTAAACAAACAGCTGCTGATCGAGACAGAAGCGAGTCAGAAATTAATAAAACCTTCCCTAGACTAAATGGTGAAATGCTGCATAGTGCATATGTCATCTAACAAATGCACCTGTTGAATGAAGGAGTAAGCAAAGAGAAGAAGGGAAATGTTGCCTGAGACCTCCCCGGGCTGGCTGCCAGTTGCTGTTTGAGCAGCACATGTAGCTGTGAGAGCTGTATTTGTGCAGAAGGGAAGGGAAGGGAAGGGAAGGGAAGGGAAGGATGAATGGCTTTGCTTATATCATTCAGACAGCTGAAGACAAATGTATAAAATGAGGAGAGACCTTTAATTACTGTTGATAGTTTGTATGAAGATTTTCTTTCCATAAAGCTTTGACAGATTTGCTCTCTGCTAAGACAGGCCATCAGAGAATTAATTTGTACGTGTTTAACATTTACATACTTCGTGAAAACTACAGACCCAGGAAATTGGAAAACATGTTTCAAAGCTTAAAATAACTTCTTTCCCTAGCAACTGCTTAGGAAAATGAGACCTTTCACTTTGTTTCAGAAATTGTTTATGCTTCTAATGGTAATTAGATCAATGTTTGATGAAGGTTCTCCGTTATGTAAAGGACAACTATAAAACATAAGAAGCATCGGAACAAGCATGGAAAAATCACAAGAGGTTCAACTCACAAATAAGGTTTACAAGGTTTGTGGCACATTCTGTGATTATCTAGATTAAAGATAAACCAGAACTGTATTTTCATATTATGGCGGTACATCATCTGTAAAAAGCCTAAATATTGTGCAGCCAACTGCCAATGAAACTGACAGCTTCATTCATACGGATTGTATTTGTGAAGTAACTTACTGAGGGTGCATTTAAACATTCTTTGGCCCCAGATCATCCAGTGAGGAACACCATCAGCACCCACTTACCACTTGGATTTTGTACCACTGACAACTGCCCTTCAGGCTCAGTGGTTCATCTTCTCTGTTTTCAAGTGTCATCACTGTAACTTTCCCTACCCCTTACTGTTAATTTTTTAATTAAAAGAAAAAAAGGCAAAATCAAGAAGAAACACAAACATGCCATTCACTTCCTAGGTTTGAAAATCCCAATTCCCCCTGTTCAACTTTCTTATTTGTGCCTTTCTGTTTTCCAGAAAATATTAAAAATATTGCTTTCACATTCTAACATCTAGGGAAAACCAAAGAGAGGACAGATGCTTTTTATTTTAATGCTAGTTCTTTAAAATGGATCTTTCAAAGGGTTATCTGAGTTCATGACACCTGGATGGAATTTGCAGAAGTTTTCTGAGCCCTTCTGCTCCTTTTTTTTCTCTTTTTAAGGAAATTGGCAAAGCAAAAATGTTCAGACCTGTACTTCCTTTCTTCAGAAGCTGGTCCTGAAAAAGCCCTCTTGAACTAATATGTGTATTGCTGCATAAATTAAGGATTAGAAAAACGAGGCCAAACTCATCCAGTTTAGTTTTTCCAGCCGCCTTGTATAAATGAGGTGGCAATCTAGAAGAAGTTGGTCTTTTCATTTAAACTGGGAATGTTCCAGAAGACCATGTACGAATAGAAATATTTATTGAAGATGAAATGTTCCAGATTTAAACAGGGGATAGGACCAGTTAATTCCTGAATAGAAAATTGTATTTAATTTTATAATATTTCCTTTTTTTCATACTTTTTTTCTTAAATCATAAATATTTTTAATCTATTTCAAAAACCAGAAATTATGTTGCTTTGGTATTTTTTTAAATTTACTTCAGACATTTATTAATCATCAATTAGATAACTTATTTTTTTCTAATTTTGCATTAAAAAGTTGCAATCTTTTTCTGTGAGAGTAGTCTGGCATATGGGCACTTGCTCATTTTCCTGAGTCGAGTGACATTCAGAACTGACTTAACATAAAATATATGTCTTTATTTTGGCTCTCATTTACTATCTTAGTTCATCTTAGTCCCAGTCCAAAAGCTAACAGCAGACTTCCTTTAATATAGGTATGCCTCATAGCAAAATTCAGTTAAAAAATTCGTTTTCCTATGAAAGAAAGTTTGAGGTAAGGAGAAGATGTGAAAAGAGGCTTAGAGACATATTCAAAAAGACGTTTTTGCCTCGAGTTCAAACCTTCGTCACAAGGAACCTCTCAGCAACCCTTTTCCAGGGCTGTTGAAACAACAGCAGGTTCCTTCTCACTGCTTGGGGAGGTACAGAGATATAGATGGAACCCAGGTTTCCCCAGGACCCTTCTCATGACTCAACTAAAAGCATACAAAGGATAAACCATAGCAGATTGTGAGAAGTCTTGACTCCATGCTACCACTAATGGGCCAGTCCCAGGGCAGTTTCCACGACAACTGGTAAGACTGGATTTATGGAACCTGAGATATAATACTTCCATTGCCATAATAAGCAACCCTAGCTTTGTCTTTGTGTAGGATACTGTGAGGATCTGCTTTGCTATAAGGATTAACCTCCAGCTCCCTTTTCTGGCCTGAAATTCATGGTAGTAAATCATCATACAGTGCATCCTGACCTACTGCTGCTCAGGGACCACCATAGGTGGCTGCAGATTCTCTCCCTGGTGGTGGTAGACCCTTGCTGTGTGCTGAGCCATTTTCGCATGTAGGGAATGAAGTGAATTTATCCTTTTCTCCCTCACACAACACCTCCTCAGGAAAAGATCCCAAACCTAGCCTCCACATCAGTTTACCCCTGTTCTTCTACACTAGGAGCTTCCTTGCTATCCATACTGCAATGAAACTCAGCTTTCTTCCTCTTTGGGAAGTAGAGATCTCAGATGAAATATAGATTATGCCTGGAGATCCACTACACAATCATATATTATTGATTTACAGCATTGCTTTGTACTGCTAGTCACCTACATGCTTCTCCCCAGTTAGTCAGACTCGGTCAGATTTTTTTCCTGGGACAGTTGTTAATTCTGGAATATATTTAAAAGGTTTAAAAGTCCGTTTGTCATTTCATAAAGCAACATAGTGCAAAATGTATGCCAAATATCTCCCCTGGCAGCAGATCAGAAGAACAGACCTTGGAATTTGTATGAATTCCAATTTAAGAAGATAATGAATTTAAATGGTACAGACCCATAGACATTAACAGGATGTACTAGATACAGAGGAGTTACAGTGATGCGTATAAGCTGTATGTTATGATTTTGTAAACCAAAAGTTGGCAGACTCTGCTAGCTAACCCTAAGTAATAATGATACTGACTTATGTGTAAAGCTCCTCATTATGTTTAGCAAACCACACTCCTGCCTTTTAATTAGTCCTATGGAAGTTACAGGGGTTGTGGGTCACCATGAGATGGGTACTTAGGGAGTGATAACAAATTAGGAAGGAAAGAAAAAAATGGTCTGAAATTCGTGACTGTGAAATTAACAGTAACACAGAAAGGAATGGGAAATAGACTTCTGCATTGATGTCTTGAAGCTGCAGCAAAAGAGCCCATCAACTTATATATTGCAGTAATTAGCAATTTCCAGTCTCTATACAGTGGTTATCTTCAAACATAGGCTTAGAGCTCTCCTGTCCCTGCATTGGAAAGCACAGGACCCTGCCAAGTCTGCACACAGTTCCCTCACTGTGAAAGTGAAGGAACTCCAGATTCTCTGTAGTGCAACTGGCATCTCCTTCTGAATCATTTTGTAAGTTCCACAGCTGGGCATATCAGGTTAACCTTGCACTTCTGAAAGCCACTATGTGTACTCCCTTGCTCCTCCAGCATGTCAGACAGTGGTGTATCTGTGTTCAGTCGATGGTGTGGGTACCAGGGGGGTTGTTTCCAAGCTGTGGCTGCCTGGCTGTGTGCTGACATTCTCTCTTCAGATGAAAAAAGATGATGCATTGAGTTTCTGCACCTTCGCTGTCAGGCAATGCACAGAAGAATGAAATCAAATATAGTGTGTGTGAGAAGGTGTCCTTATCATCATGAAAGTCATCTTCACCTTGCATTCATGCTAATTTCAAAACAAATTTATTTCTTATGTAACAGCTTACTATTGTTGTTAGTGACTTTACTGATATATAAATAATTGCTGCAGGCAAAGCCCCAGCTTCACTGCACTTATATTTAAAACTAGAATATCTTTTTACCTTTGTCCAATGCCAAAAAAACTATTCAGTAGTTTGAAGTTAAAAGAACTCCTTTTTACTACATCTTTTGCTTAAGATGCTTTCAAAAGCAAAAATACAGTTAGGCCAGTCTCGAGTAGTAGAAAATTTAAATCCTTTTCTGTCTGAGCTTAACAGGGCTACCCAGTGGGTGCTGTTATCTGGTATTACAGAATTTTAACATTTCCTTTGCAAACTGAACTCTCTTCCAACAGCCAAGTGCCTTTCATTCCTGTTGAAGACTTTTGCTGTTATTTTTGTATTTATTGTTAGCTACTGATATACATCTGCACAAGCTTTCTAAGTCTCTGAATGGCTTTCATGGAAATTTCTGCCATGAGGAACCACTGTTTATTGAAACCTTGTTAGATAATTCTTTGAAAGGTTTAAAATTCCAGGCTTTGACATAGCACAGACAGCTCTTGGACGGTGATTTCTCAGCACATCCTTCACAAGAAGCTGTGTCTCACCAAGCAGGGTGAGTCCTAAGCTTAAAACCAGGTATGGTGCAGACAGATCAAAGAAGATGGTGAAAAAAGGGTTTTATTTTGTTTTACCTAAAGCCTGCTATAGTTGATCATGCTAAGAACTCAGTCTTATCTTAAAGGAAGTAAAACGTTTCTGAGGGAAGAGCAGGAACTGAATGAGTAAGCCAAAAAATACAAGTCTTTGGTTTATCTGAGTTCTTAAAAAGCAGTCATGCTCCAGCCTGGGTAGACAGTGGAGCAGAGACAAGAAAATAGATGGGCGAATCTGCTCCAAGAAGTTTATGCATCCACTGAAGGCCCAGGAGCACATGCACCAAGGTGAACTCTTTGGCTGCCTCTTCCCCCTCCCCTCAGCCACCCTCCTAGTCTGTTGACTTAAGGCAAATGACAGTCATGGGTGCCAGCTGCAAGAAGTGAAAGCAGCAGATTTCATGTTGTTCCAGCACTGAGAAACTCAGTGAAACTGAATGCTCAGGTTGCTGGCATATGTTGTGGAGACAGATTTCCGCAGTATGCAGACTGAAATGCATAATCTGAACAAGGTAATGAGCCAAACATCTTCAGTGTTTATTGAAAACATCCCTGATGTTTAAAATTCTGTGGTCTTCTGAAATCCAGCCCTGCAGTTATTTCTCCCTTTCAGAGAGAAGGAGACACATAGATACTTTGGGAACACGTGGGTCCCTTTTTTCCCCTCCCTCCTAGCAGGAGAGACAGTTTAGCCTGCTTTTCCTGGTTCACATCCTGGGATGAATCACTGCAGACAAACAGCTCCAGCAGAGAGGCAGCTCAGAGGCCCTTACAGGAGTAGAAGAGGAGCTGTCTGTCGCTCTGGGCAGGGTTCTCTGTGCAGAGACAGGGAGAGGGGAGGAGAGTGATTTATGTGGGTCTCTTTATAAGGGTGTCTGGCGTTCAGATACAGTGTGGGATTTTTCTTTGGAAAACAAACAAATACAAGTTATACTTCTCTGTCTGGAAAAAGTCAGTCTTTCAGCCAGTCCTGCTCCTCTTTGCTCATTCTTTTAACTCTCACTCATGCTAAGTTGCTTTAGATGTATTTTTGGAGATATTCAGACTTGGAACTCCGTGTTCCTCCTAGCTGTTTTCAAACCTTTTTGCATGACGTTCCTTTCCACAGCACTGGTCTTTAGACCAGCCAGAAATAAGGATATTGCTGAGCACAAAAAAGGCCTTGTGTATCTTCCCCAGTAACTACTTTAAAGACTGTAACATATCTGCAGAGGGATTGCAACATACTTTAAAAATGCCAAAGGACATTTAAAGGCAGAGTCTGGTGACATTATGCATGACAACACTTCCCTGCAAAGGTGGGAAGTGAGAAGAAATAAAAGCTAGACAGGATTATTTGCTCAAATGTACCAAGACCTGGCTCTGTGTGAAGGGGTGCTGTAACCTCTTAGCTCTTGTAAAACTGCCCCTTGTGCCAGTCTCTGCATGTGTACGTATGCGTCAAAGGGGGAGCAAGTGAGAATATGCTTGTGGCAACACACAGAGCTGTTCCCATCGCTGGTTTTCTGGAACTGATATCTTGAAAAATCAGAAACCCTGCAAACAGAAGAGAGAAAGGCTTTGGTTTAGAAGGAGAGAACTGCTAAAGTTCTACAACTCCAGACATCTGTGCTCAGTTCTGTCACATTTTAATGTCAGATATTTTGTTCATTGTTTTTTGTCAAGTATCATTCAGGCAATCTGTTGGTCTGCCTGAAACCATGTAATGTATTGCAGACTAGATAAGAACTAGCAAATATTTCATCTTTGTGTGAATAAAACTTACAAGCTATTGTTTAAGGTGGTTTTTCAGATCATTGCTGCAAATGTAAGCTAGATTCCTGCCATGTGTACCAAGAGGACGTGTTAGCCTTCTCCCAATGTTCTATTGCAGCTTATGTTCTGACAAGCATGTTTCCTAGCTGCTGTGTTGCTACAACTGTTGTGTGTCACTTCTGCTGGTGGGAACATATGGAGGGACAAAGGTCTGGGTCCCCCTGAAATAAAGCACAGAGTTACTTTCAAACGTTCAAGCAAAATTTTATTATTATTTCTCTTTTCTGTGTCGCCATGTACCATTATATTGGTCATATTGGTTAAATGTCCATCATCACACTTCTGTAAAATACATTAGACTTTTCATAGAAGGGACTGAAACTCTTAGAATTTTAGTCTCGCACTTGCACATAGCAATTTTTAGTGTAGATGAAATACATAAAATGTGCATACACACACACAGAGACACACAAATGTAAAAAATCCCATGGTTATTTATTTTATTGAGAGCTGTTGGATTATACTGAGAGTAAAGACATGCATTAGACTCCATTTATTTTCTACTCCATTTAAAATTGTGTGCCATAAGCAATCATCCTATAGATAAAAGAAATTCAACCTATACTGTTCCTAGGAATCCTCTGCATCTTAGAAGTCCACACAGATCTCACTTTAGGCAAGCAGCGAGTAGAGCACAGGTCCCTGTTTAAGCATAGAACACCAGTTTTTACAGATATGCCAAACAGATAAGTATTCTCTCTTCCTTTCAGGTGCCCAGGTAAAATCAGTTATAATCTTGGTTTCAATAATTTTGAAGGGATACAGGATGTGCCCTGAATGTTTCCTAATCCCATAATACTTTCATGGCATGCAACTGAATGTGCAGTCACTCATAGCGTGTCAATTTCTGTAGTGTGCATTACAAAGAATGGTTTCTTTTCTCAAATCTTGTGGAAAATATTCTGTACTGCTTTCTGGGAGGGGTTTTAATCATAAAAGGAAAAATGCTCTGAGAAAAATATTCTATGAAAGGTGATTTATGTTAGTAGGTGAAAACATTAAGGTTTTAGCAGACTTTTCTCTGGTTTGTCACCAAGTGGAGTAAAGGTGGACCTAACAGGACTCTACTGAGCATTTTCTTTTAACATAACCAAGTGACAGATGCCTGTACCACTGTGCAGAGCACTTAAAGTCTGACTTTCAGAATGATTTATGTCATTCAGCATGTTAATAGGTTCCTTCAAAGGCACTTTTCCACTACTTCTCTAACAAATTGGTTCAAAGTAAGATTCTCATGACTGGCACACAGAGAAAACACATATTGCTATCATAAGAGTTATTTCCTACCATCAGCACCAGGATGGTGCATATATTTTTTGAAGTGGCAGGGTTGAGGGGCAATACTACATTTGAGTTTCTACCTATACCCTTATAGAAAAGAGCAAAACCTAATAAAATAAAATAAAATAAAATAAAATAAAATAAAATAAAATAAAATAAAATAAAATAAAATAAAATAAAATAAAATAAAATAAAATAAAATAAAATAAAATAATAAAGGCATTTAATGGCAGCTGCATTTAGTTTTCATGAAGATCAAACAATTTCTTGGTAGTTCTTAAATTTTAGTTACATTAACACTGCTTTTATCACACTGTGCTTTTCCACCTCTTACCTTTCTTCTTCTCCATAGGCTGTTCTGACTCAGACAAGACTGCACGTGAAGGATGGCAGGCCCTTGGAAATGCCTTTGTTATTCATCAGGGAGTGTTTGAACTTATGCCAGTGTCTTTGATGGGGCCTCATTCAGAAGCCATTAGGATCAATGGAAAAGCTCCAGTTAACGAAGGCCTTGATGCCAGTCCAAATCTGATACCAAAGGTCTCCCAAGAAGGGTCTGCTTATAGTGACAGGGGTATGGTAGTTGATAATTCTTGTGCATGGGCACATTTTTCATGCGGAAGAAAATGTATTTGCTTCCATTCCACTACTGAAAATCTTGCATGTGTCCTTGCGTTTTTGGCAGATGTTGAAAGCAGATCAGAAGCAGATGATGTGAGAGCAACAATATGTCCCTGAGCAACAGCAAAGCAGCAGGTGCAGGAGGAGCATATGCCAGATTCCCATCAGCAGAAGGAGTTGTGTGGAGGACTCTTTGGGAATGCATATGAGGTGCATGCTCCACTTTTCTTCTGGCACCAGGGAATATTAATAAGTCTTCATCAGGCCAAGCAAATGATTTGCAAATTTAACTTTCAATTATGTAATAATTCACATCATAAATACATAGGGACTATAGTGCAAGAAAATTTCTTATGCTAAACAACCTGGGTGTTTAAAAACCATAGTATTTTACTTTTAAAAACGAATGTCCATAAAAGATTATGAAGGAAATTAGAAACCTCAGCTGCCCCAAAATCTTTCCTACTCATCCAAGAACATGAAAAGTTTCCACTTATTTATTTTTTTAATAAAAAACATTAGCTTCAAAAAATACTGTATAAATTTAATTTGAAATGCTTTGATGAGACCAGCTCTGAGACACTCTTAAAAAAAAAGAAAATTAAGAAAAGCAATGGTTCAGTGACTGAAAGCTTTTTCTGCTATTCAGCCCTGGCCCTCTGCTTTGCTTTGAATGGACTAAATAAAAATATGTCAGTTATGATCAAAATTGAGCAATTCTGGAGAGAAGTTATCCATTTTTCTCCAATGTCATATTATGGTCTTCTGAGTGGAACTGAACAAAAGTCTGCTTTATGAAATACGTATGCATACATACACATTTCACCTTGAGACAAAGCCAACATTTCTCTAAAACAAAAATCATCACACTCTCCACATAAGGGTCATCAAAAAGCAGCAAGTGCACAAGAGCATTTCTGTCTTGCATTGTGCCAGATCTGTATCTAAACTCCTGCTGTGCCATACTTTTTCATGCTAGTGACCTGAAACTCATCTTCAGGAACAGAGGTGCTTTCTCTCTTTCTTCACAGTTTTGGTGGAAACTTTCTTATTAAAACCTACAGGAAGATTTGGGTTTGATAATTTTTCTCTTAAGAAAACTTCTCTCAAAAATCTCCAATTCTTCTCTTGAACCATATGATGACATTTAATGAACCAGTTAGAAATCTAAATATATTGATTGTTTTAAAAAATCTTATTTTCTGCTTTTTCAAGTACTATTGAAAGACCACAGGACAATATCCAAAAGGGCGAAACAAAGCACCTCCACTGGCCTAAGTTTTTATCACTTACTTGTCTCTAAAGTACTCACAGCATGACAAGCATTTTGTGAATTGCAATTTTGCAACTGGAACAATTGCATTGTCACTAATGTAATCTAATGCAAAAGATCTAGAGTAAGTGTTAACAAGACTAGGAATTCACTTTGAGACGACCCACAAAAAAATTTGGTTCTAAGTATTTCACAGCATTGTACTGACAGATTTCCCAGTTATAGCTAATGCCAGGAATCCCTCTATAGCTAACTTTGAATTTTAATCAGAAATACTTGAAGAGGTTGAACTGGGAATTCACGGACAACATCTTTAGCTGTCTCAAATTGTCTGGTAAATGACATGTGGATATAGCAAGTGTTTGAAATGGTGATTTAAATTAACCCACCTGACTGTACTGAATTCATAAATCACCTGTATGACTTCTCCCAAACCATATCTATCTATGCCCTGTGCTCCTAAATACCACAGAGACTATAAAACTCATCCTCTAATCCTCACACAGATATTACAAGACTGAGACTTCTATGACTGGAAGTGCCACACTGACATTACATTTAGGTCTTGGTAGAAAGAACTGCAAGAACTTTGCAGCTCTTTCTAAGGGAATTGCCTTTGCAGTAGGAAATGAGTAAATCAGTCATTCCAGACAAACTACAGGGATTTCTTGGAGCCAAAGGGGAATTAGAAGACTTACGAGTGGCTGAAATATTTCAGCGTTTGTTAGGAAATTCCAGAATGCCTATCCAGAAATGTGTTCCAGTTATATACCTACGCAAAGCAGGCTGGGGAGAAACAACAATGAACAAGGTAGCCTTCCTCCCAACAGATAAAGGGGCAAATTTCAGTTTAGATATCCAAATTTCTTCAGAGAGCTTTTGAAACTCTCCTGTTTTAGATTGGCAAGAAGTTGTTTGTGCTAGAACTTTAGCAGCAAGTATGGTATAGGGCATGATGAAAAACAAGATGAAAAATCTAGAGAATGATAAAAAGTTGTAGTTTTCAAAGTATAGATCATAAACCCACATCCTTAAAAAGATGTTCTTCATCTTTTCTTCCCCTACTTGAATCCAGAAGGTACACAGGTTGATATAACTTTGCAACAGAATCTTTAATTCAGAAATTACTCACAATCATAATACTTAATTTTGTGTGTAAGTTCACTGACTTCTAAATAAATTATGCTTTTCTGAAATAATTACAGATTTCTCCAAATTAAAATGAAATAAATGAAATAAAATTAACTTTGTGACAGCTGGCAGTGGGTCCATTGGAACCAGATGCCATCTGGGAATAAACAGAGAGCATCATTTTCCAGACTTTCTTCTGCCCCTTTGGATCTACTACTGCATGAGAGACTGCACAAACAGGAACAGGAGTCAGTTATGCTAATCCTGGTCACACACCATGCCTCCACAGAAAATCCCCAGAGGTGATATGCAAGACTTAATTGCTTCCATTTATAGAGAGTAGAGCAGAGCAGAGAATCTGTCTTGAAACCCTTTGGGAAAGTGGAGCTGAGGATGAAAAGTTGGACATGACTAAAATAAAAGAAAGGATTTTGGGGCTCTTTGCAAACATCAAATGTTTACACATGCTCTTTAAGCTGATCCAGCTGGTTTTCTTGAAAGACTTCTACCTGCAGAGTCCCATACTAGACAAATTGAATATCTCACAGTCTTAGGGAAGAGGATTTCATAGCTTCCTCTGGCTTGTGGTGTAGCTACTCTGTTCAGCTGGTGTTATGGACAACTGGAATGCACCTCTCTCAAGAGAGAGAACCAGTAACTTTTTATTGAAGTGAAACAATAATTTAAGGGAGTTCAATACATTTGATGGAATGTAACAGATTTTGGAATGATCCACACAGAGCCTGGAGACACAAGGGTAAGGGAAGACCCTCTCATTGATTCATGAGGTTCAGAGAGGACGCGCTTGATTCCAAAACTCTGGATGGAGCCTAGGTGTGGCTAAATCCAATCTTAGTCTCTGACTTGGACAATGGTTTATGCCTAATGGATTAGCTATAAAATGATTATAATAATATTGAGTAGTTACAGGGGTTAACAAGGGTTTTTCAGTATCAATTCAGCATGTTATCAGTCCCTGAGGATCTGTCACAACTAAGGGGTGTCTCCACCTTGAGCAAGGAAGGATCTCAGTGAGCAAGGAAGGATCTCAGGCTCAAGTAAGGAGTATTCCAGCTTGCAGGTTCATCCCAGGGTATAAGGGCTCTGTTGCTTCTTAGTCAGCCTGAACCAAACTACTGCCTGGTGTCAAGTGTATCCATCACAGATAGCCTCTGGACAACTGAAAAAATTTTGTAGATTCTCAGACACTGGGAGAGGTTTTCCACAATATAGATGGAGGCTAGGAACCTTGCTGTCAGCTGTTTCTTTGAAAATATCCCTGCAGATATGCAAAAGGATCTTCTACTGTTCTGCCCTGGTCCCCTGCCCTTCAGCTTCAGCACTGACAGAGGCAAGTATAATTCCTCTTTCTTTCCAGTTTGGTTTTGTTGTCTCTTTTTTTTCCTTCTCTTGTTGGTCTAATTACAGTATGCAGTTGTCTTCTGTCAGCAGGAAACATATGAGAAAAGGTTTGGAAATTTATATGTTGAAGCTCTGTACTATCATACAATCCCAGCAAGAGCTGGTTTCTAATCCTTTAAATATCAGGATTTCATTAAAGTTTTCTTTTCCCCTTCTAATTCTCAGTATGATTCACAACTGAATTGAGCATTAGGCTGTTTAAACAGTAAAACATTTACACAGAGGAACTCCAGCTGTAGTGTAAATACTATTTAACAAGATTTTTTTTAAAGACATAGTCCTGGAAAAGTCATTATAGCTATTTGTTTGCCAGAAACTATAGGAATAAGAGAAAAAATCCTTTGTGTGTCATTTATTATTGTCACTTCATAGGTCAGGGAATTATAAACAGCTCTAAGTATTTTGCAATAGCAAGTTCTTACTCAAAGATCTTCTTTTTAAAATGCAGTGTCTGGGTTTTAGCTGCTACAATACTTCAGTGCATACTTTCACTCACTTCAGCGGAGTTGGCTAAATTTTTTTACAATTATGGATGCCAAGAAGATTTTATAGCCACATGTTAATGCTACCAGTTTTGCTTACTGTGTATATAAATCTTGTACCAGCATTGTGACTGTCAGTCAGAAAGTAAGTTTTATAAGTATGACTGCTAGATGGTTTACTTAATCTAATAACTTCCAATCCACATAAAGTTAGTTAAGAGTTCCTGCTATAACCTTTTGTGACAAACTTGCATAAAACTCACATAAATCCCATAAATATATACTACTTCTCGTCAACTTTAATTCTTTCTGCTGACATATAATCCATAGTAAATGTGGTATAACCTACTGATAGACTCCATCTGAGTCTATGAGGGTTTTTTTCATAGGGTTAGACATTCTGAAAATCCCTAAAACACACATGGGAGAAATACTTTGACTGTCCAGTGGTTTTAAAGACAATATTGTCCTGTAACCTTTCCCTTTTCATAACAAGGGACTCCAAAGGCTGACTAAACTCCTTGCAAAGCAACATGAGCTGCTTGTTATATTTCTGAGATAATACATCCAATGCATTTTAAGAAACTTAAGAAGACATTTCATGCTTTCACTTCCACATAGATTGTCGGTGAAAGACCAGACTTTAAATGTGGATTAAGACTTCAGTGGGAGTATTTAGGTGGTGAGATACACTCTTACTGGTTTTGCAGGGTTGTCCTCAGTCCCTATGTTTTTCAAAAGAAAAGAAAATCGTCTCATTTGCATAACACATGAAAATAGAGCCAAGAGACAAATATCCTGAGCTCAAAACATGGTGGTTAAAAAAAATCATGCAGGTGTACTGGTGCAACTGAAAATGATATGCAAAAACATTTTCATTAAAGCAGTACAAACTTTTCAGCAAATAAAAATTAATAAGCCAAGACAATATACAAAATCACTATTTATTTTAATTTTCCTCACAATTATACTCTCAAAAGACAGGAATTACCTTTAACAAGGAAGGCCAAAGCAGATAAAGAAGTAACTAAGGACAAAAGCCTAACAAAATCAGCTGCTGTGAAGTAATCATGAACATCAAAAAGGTTTTATCATAATTTTCTAATATTTCCCAGCTTAGGCCAAAAAAAAAAATATGATATATGAATTAAAACCTGCAGTGGGAAATTATACAATTTAGGAAATCAGAGAGTTCTTAGGAAAAGAGGAAGGTTGTTGACAGGTGTTTTTAAAAAAAATCAGAACCCTCTTGAATATATGCAATTTTCCAAGCATGATGTCTTTATAGATCTATGTAAAGATAGCATTCTAATCTGAGGTTAAATCAGAACAAAGTCTGCTATGCTTGTGTCATGTGTGCTTCCCTTTCAGAACATTAAATTACCTTGGCCAGTAGCTCAGTATGTGAGCCAGCCCACAGTGATTAGATATATATTCCACCCCAGACATTAAAGTTTGGCTCCAGCTCAGCAACAGAAGACTCATTCTTCATGTATCTACAATGAACAGATAGTTGCAAGTTCTTTTATGAAGTAAAAATACTTTTGACCTAAGCATCAGTCCTATATCAAAGAATTCCATGTAGTGAACCTCAGATTGTCATTAAAATATGAGTTAAAAAAACCAGGTTTTACAAGATCATCTTGTTCCAGGTTATTTTCTACTGTAATTTCCTTCTTGCTTCTCCTATTACATATTTTTAGCCCTTCCCTTACTCGTTTTTCACTCCTTCTTCAATTCCTTTCTTTCATCTACCTCAGGTCAGCTCCTGAGCAGCCAGTAAGTTTACTCACACAGATATTTAGAAGGTTAGTGCATCATCCCTCTTGGTGACACTACATGGGGGAGCTAAAAACATGAAATTGCCAAGAGAAATTCATTGAAGACTCAGTTGTTTAAGGCTGAATGTAAAATCATAATGCAAGCCCAACACACATGGATTGTTATCCAGCCAAATCCTGAGAATTAATAAACTGCAAACGATAGCTATTCCCCACAAGGTTGGCTGCCCTAGCAACAAGATGTCCTTGGGCAAGCCTTTCTTTTCTTGATCCTGCTTTATCTATAACAGATCAGAGAGGTGGAAACCGTGCCCCACAGCAACCAACCTTATAACCACCAACAACCAACCCTGTGTGGAAGGGCTGCTCAGCAGCAGTGAACCATGAAAAGGAAGGGCCTGGTATGCATACAGTGGATGCTCTCAGTCTTCAGCTCTACAAGTGCCTTTGATGTGTTTTGTGATATCAGTATCTTATTTCAGTATGTAATCTGTAATGGTAAGTGCAATTCATTCCCAAACAAAAAGAGTAGATTATATGTTGCAGACCTGGATTAAATCTGAGTTATATGTAACTTACATATAAGAATTAGATGAATTTACCTATTACTAATGTAATTCATTAATTACAAGGAACATTAAAAGCAGGATGACTACAGTTCTTACAAGCATTGTTAGAAAAAAATTTCAGTTTGATACAATTTTCACTTTCTTATATATGTTATTGTTTCACTTTTAAAAAGTTTGGATGTTTTACACTTAGTCACCTTCCCTACCTCTCTCCTTAGCAACATTTTAGTTTTTTCAGTAGTTTCTATATCAAATGTTCTTTTGTCAAAAGCCCACTTCTGCCCCTTTCCAGACTCACAGTTACTTGCAGTGCTCAACCTACTTTCTTTCCTGTGCCTCATTGCTACTGTTAAGACTTCTCCCCCTTAAGTTGTGGCTGCATTCACATGATCCCAGTGTTTACAGGTCACAGTGATGTCTGCTCCTTTATGGAAGTCTAGTCTCTAAAACCAGTTATCCACTTGTCAGGATATGAAAGCACAAACATCACTTCTGGCAATGCACAGACTGGAAGGAAATATATCCCAAGTCTTATTTACACTGCAACTGTTTACCGTCCACTTACAAGGTAACGATACAAGCTAAAAATTTTAAAGAGCCCCTGTGGAATGTAGTTCACATTCCCTTGCAAGCAAATTCACTACACTGCTGACAAATTTTTTATCTATTTCTACAAATTTGTTTTAGCTGTAAAGTTGCTTCGAGTTCCATATGGGGAAGGTCAAAATACCAAACTCTTTGACCATAAACAAGAAACTTGAAATATTATGGGCCTAAACTGTGAACCACAAACTCAAACCAGGAGACATCAGAATCAGTCTAGGCTCGTATCTTTCCAGGGAACAGGCTTCAAGAATCCCAGCCCATGAAATATACTCTGTGCTTGAAGAGGGTAAAGGGATCACAACTTTCCTGACGACCCGGTCTTCCCTCCTAACCCCAGCTTTAAAGGTTCATATGCTTCTCACTACTTCATCAAAACAGAGTTACTAGGACTTAAACACAAGGCACAGAGTTCTTTGCAGCACCTCTGAACACCTTCCAGGCTATCTACTTGTTGTTTTCAATCTTTGCCAATAAGGGATGCAGGAAACTGTAAAACCAAGCTGCAAAATATACATTTGGTAAATTATTTTAAGGAGAGGTAGGAGAGAAAATGGAGCAAAAAAAGAAGAAAAATAATTAAAAATATAATGGGAGAATTCCAACTTAGAAACATAATTCTGGGTTTTATCTAATGTTCAGAAATCTGCAGAAACCAAAATCTACATCAGGTCAGTTTTGATCATCCAGCATACTTAATTAGATTATTGTTATGTGTCTCTGACATTATCTGCATCTCAGAAGAATTTGTTTTCAGTACAGCAGCACATTTTTAATCCTATTAGCTATGTGGAAATAATGAGTGAAACCAAAAGTAATCTGGCTATAGAATTTCTGGTTTGTTGGCCTGGTAACACAGCAGCACAACTTTTGTATCACAAAATAGCATACTGAGTACAGAAATCACTAAATGATGGCTTTCCTTGGCTATCAAACTGAAAGAACTGAGAGGTGCCAAGGAGCGAGGGACCCTACTTTGCAGTAGGCTAAAGTAACTGCATATCCATGCCATTTTTCCAGGCACAGAGTAAACTGAAGCACAGCATTAAAAACCAGTGCTTTAGATTGCTAGTCTACAGACGGATTTGCAGGTTAAATGGACAAAATTGAAGGGAACCAAGTGATCTCTGGGGAGAGTGGCATAACTACACTTTCTGCTCTGGTGTTTTGTGTCCAGAAGTTCACTTATGTTTCAGGTATCTGTGAAGAGCTAGACAAAACTTGCAGCTCTCATTTAATGTTGCGAATGAGATATTTTTAGAAGGAAAAGATTAAAAAACCCATATTGAATTAGGTTTGATCATAAAAAGAGAGTCTTTTAATGCTTATGACTTCATCTGACTATATATAACAAGTGAAACTCAGGAGAGTGAAAACACATCTGTAAGATGGCAAGAATATTTTCTAGAACCACTATTCCTACTTTTTCACAAGAATAAGAAACCTTTCCTGTGATTTCCATAGACTTATTGCTGACATATTGATCCATGAGATACAAAAACATTCTGACTGGTGTTAAGAGAAGGATACATCTGCCCAAGCATAAATAAAAAGTTCCTTCCAAGTCCCAGGTAAATACTAAATGTGCTTGGGGTCCCTTTATAGCCCTTTTACAAAATAGGTACTTCTGGATATCAAATCAGATCAATTTACTCCAAAAATAAATACCTAATTCATGCCAGAATAACTGTCCTTTGAAAGTGTCTGTTGATCACTATAAGGGGAGTGACTATTTTAGATTTTAGGGTTAAACTTTAAAACATCTAAAATTAGCTGACATAAATCTCACCCTTCATGCTTCCCTTTGTCATTGTAGAGTTATCAGAGTATTTAAAAAAGGATCAGAGTCCTTTTTCAGTGCCAAAATACAGGACTTTTTGCTGACAGTTGCCAAATTGAATCTAGCCTGAGCCTAAGAAATACTGCAGGGCTGCAACATAGGATCACATGCAAATTGTTCTTCCAGGTATAAAGACTAACAAACAGAAAACAGCAGAAGTACTGGTTTTTTGCTAATCTTCAGGGTGATTCATAAAAGTAATGAGAACAGACTGAAAAAGATGAGTATCATTAACCTTCTCTTAAATGAAGGATAAATCGTATTTTGCAACAAACATGCCAGCAAGAGTAGAACCCTTCAAGCATGATAGTTTTGTCTTATTGAAGAAAGGCTTAAGAAAGCCAAATGAATTTCACAGTTCTTAACTATCTTCATTCTTCCTGTACTTTGAAGGAAAGTTAGGTTTAGTGATTCTCTCTGGCACCAGAAACAAAGGAGGTCAATACTTAACAAATGAACAGAACTACAATCTGAACAGTATTACCACAGAATTTTTTTGGCTGAATCACTTCTATTAACTGTCTGTTCAGCCTAAAGTTTAAATTGGCAGCAGTCAAGGGTTCTCAGTGAAGTTAGCACAGCTGATTACTTTCACGTCCAGCCATCCACAAATATCTCAACATGTTGAAAGTCACGGAAATTTGCTGAGAACATGAACACCGTGGAATTCATAGCTCCCCAGACAGCTGTAACAAAATGCAGGCAGGGGTCCTGACCCTGTGGATGCTCAGTTCATTAGGTTTATACAGGAGAATAAGTAGTTGAAGTATCTGCCCTTTGGCTAAACACTCAATATGCTAGCAGCTGGTGTGCTGTGACTGACATTCATTAAAACTGTTTATCACAATTTTCTTCTTTCTACTGCTATTTTCTTTAACTATTATTTCTTCCCACATCTTTAGAAGAGAACTTTTTGAGACATGAAATTTCATATATGTTACCTAAACACAACTATAACATGCTCAATGACATGGTTGTTTAAACAACAAGGCAGCACAAAATGTAAATAATTGTAGGTCATGATGAATGTGACAGTCATAATCAAGTCAGTGATGAGAATGGTACTGGCGATATAAAACATGGCATTCCAGCAGAACCTTCTTTCTCTTAGCGTCAACATTTGAGTAAGAGCAGACTTTTAAAAGTACACTAAAGAAAAAGGTTAACATCAGGTGCACGCTGTGCTGTTTTATGATATATTCATTCAGCATGTTATTTAATTGTGAGTAGGGGTACTGGTCTACTCTGTAAAATGGAAATTATATGAGGTGCAATAGTTAAAGTAGGGTGCCATTACTCTGTAAATGTGCCAGGAGAATTGGTTAATTCTCTCAACAATCTTGTCTAAAACATGAAGTGGGGAGAGAAGCTGTCTGATTTTTCAACTTTATTGGCACATCTGTAACTAATAACAATGGTCGTTAGTGTGGTTATGCCAGGCAATCAAGGATCTCCCAAACTACTTCTAGGCATGACTCTGAAGCAAGCATGTACCAAGGACCATAACTAATAGGCAGCCTGAACGTGACCACCATGTTCTGGAAGGTAGGACAATTTAATAGTACAAATTGCATCAAGCTGCACTGCTGGCCTCAGGATGTTTGAAATGTTTAGCTTACCATTATAGCCTGTGTGTCCAATGATGCTAAGGATTTGAAAGGTATCATATATCTGTATTTTCATGTATATACACATATATGTATGCATTAAATAACATTATAAAACCTTATGTTATAATATTACTCTATTTTTATTATACTTATGCAACTACATACTTTATGCACTTTATACTATATTATATACACTATATATAATTATATCTTTTAGATTATTTTTCTTACTACAGTACATTATAAAAAGCAATATTATAAAATATTATAAAATATTGTGTCATATTTGTTAGGTTATAATCACATGAGCATAGTGGTGTATTGGGTTTGCATGGCCAAGCTTTGGTAGCGAGAGCGGGGCGCGACAGGGATGGCTTCTGTGAGAAGCTGCCAGAAGCTTCTTCCATGTACAGCAGAGGCAATCCCTGGCAGTTCCAAAGATGGAAGTGCCACTGGTGAAGGCTGGGCCAATTAGAAATGTTGGCGACGCCTCTGTGATAACAGATTTAAGAAGAAGAAAAAAAAAGTTGTTGAGTAGCTGTAATTGTGGCCAGATAAGAGTGGAGTGAGGACATGTGAAAGGAACAACTCTGCAGCCACCCAGGTCAGTGAAGAAGGAGGGGGAGGAGGTGCTTCAGGTGCCGGAGCTGAGATTCCCCTGCAGGTCGTGGTGCAGCCCATGGTGAGGCAGCTGTGCCCCTGCAGCCCACGGAGGGGCATGGGGATGCAGAGATCCACCCGCAGCCCCTGGGGGAGACCCACACCAGAGCAGGTGGAGGCCTGGGAGGAGGCTGTGAGCCCATGGGAGGCCTGTGGAGAAGGAAGCACCCGTGGGAGCAGCCTGTCCTTGAAGGACTGCAGCCCGTGGGAGAGTGACCCATACTGCAGCAGTTTGGGGAGGACTGTTGCTCATGGGGTGGAGTCACATTGCTCCAATGAACTGATGTCATGAGCACTTCAATAAGTCTGCTTTGACACTTGTGAGATTTTTCTGACCTTGCATAATAAAAGTAAAATGTGATTTGGACAGCATACATTTGTGAGCACCTAATTTGAAAGATGAACAGATCTTTTGTCACAGCGTTTCCTTTCTAAGCTGTTCATTTCTAAGAACAAAGACAGTTTTAAATTTCACAGGCTGAACAGATCAAAAAAGGAAAAAATGGAAAAATAGAGAGCGAGAGAAAGAAGGAAAAAAGAAAGAAGAAAAAGACAGTAATAGAAGAAAGAATAAAAAAGCACCACTCAAAATCTCTCTAGTCACTTTGGAAATTTTAGGCCATTTCCTGCAAATTATACTATCTGAAAAAGAAATGTAGCACTGCCCATCCAGCCTGTCAACTGCTACAGACTTTCCAGAAGCACCACTCTTTAAAGTTGTCAACAGTGTATTTTACAAAGATATACAGTCAGCAAAGAAGCAGGTAGCACAGAGATAGCCTTTATTCAGAGCAAGTGGCACGCACAACCCTTCTCCAAATTGTCAGACACTTACAGCTGTTCATCAGTAAACCACATTGTTAGAAATGAAACCATGGAAGAACAGGGTGTTGCAAATTTCCAGACCAGGCCTGCAAAAGACATTGTGAGACTGCAGCATGGAAAGTAAGGCCTTTGGAGACTTCTACTCATGCAAACAATCACTGGACTACACGAACTTTAGAAGTAAATTATTGGAGTTGGAAGAATAAAAAAGACACTCCAATTTCAGGGTTTCCCTACCACAACTCTGGGATTGGAGGTCCAGGCTTTAACATCATCACCATATGTCAGGCTGTCTCAAATTTTGCTTGTTAAAATATAACCTATTATTTTTATATTTGTTGTATAAACAGTAGCCAGGAAATTCTTTTAAACTTCTATTACTCATGCAGTATTTCCTTCTTCTCAGATATTTAAGAGATTTACTCCTAAACAGGCAGAGAATGGTTCTCTTGTTCAGGGTTTGTCTGTTTCGAGTAGTGCAAGTTTTATTGAGTTCTCTTTTTGACATCTAGGTCAGAGGAGTTGAATTCTGCATTGAGTAAGTGGTGAGTGCACTTTGGCCTGGAAGTGTTCAGGCTACTGATTCAGTAAATATATTCAGGCTAGGGAGATTAGTAGGTCTCTAGTTTCAAATACTTATTTTCAAAAATAAATGAAAAAAAGCAATATTTTTACAAAACCTGTTTACTGCAGAATGGTTTTTATTAGATTTGAAGAGTACTCTTATTTTTGGAAAGCAGAAAAACATCTAAAACTAAAGCCTCCTTTAGCATTATGTGTGTATTCAGACACAAGCAAAGACTCTGCCTTCCCTGTTTACCAGGTACTACGGTAACCTGATTTTTCAATATTTTAACTCAAATAAATAAATAATAATATGCAAATAATAAAAATGTTCAGCCTGGTCTCATCTCAGTCCCAATGCGTTAATAGAATGTGTTTTCCCCATGGCACAACAATATACCTTTTGCTGTCAGTTCAGGTTTGTAATGTTGATTGAAAAATTTTTATTCCTCAAAATATAATTTTTGTTACAAGTGCAGGTGTTAATTAGCATAATTCAGTAGTAGCATAGAGGTACTAGTCAAGTATTTGTAGAAATCAGGCAGTTATATCTTATCACGTAGAATATCTCCTGTCTACATTTTAAAGAATATGGTTCACATGATTGTATTGACCAAGAATTACAGGAATCATCACAGGGAGATTCAGGGACTTGTGTTCCATCAAACACATCTTTTTTAAAACTTGCATCTTCTGCTTCTCTGAATTTATCAGTGTTGATATAAGCAATGCATAGGTTTTATTCTACTTTATTTTTTACCTAGAGGATTTTTAGACAGTGACAGTATTTTTCATCAAGAACATGCAGTGGTAGGACAAAGGGCAATGGATCCAGACTGAAAGAGGTTAGTTTTATGTTAGCTGAAAGGAAGAAATTCTATACAGTGAGGGTGGTGAGGCACTGAAACAGGATGCCCAGCAAAATTGTAGATGCCCCATTCCTGGAAGTGTTCAAGGCTGGATTGGATGGGGTTTTGAGCAACCTGGTTTAGTGGAAGGTGACCCTGCCCATGGCAGGGGTGTTGGAACAAGGTAATCTTCAATGTCCCTTCCAAGCCAAACCATTCTATGCTTCTATTATGTGAGGAGTTGGGCAGTGATCACAGAGATTATTCAGCTCTGCAGCAGCATCACCAGTTAGCAGAAAGTTAGGCAGCTCTGAAGAATGAGGTAGAAGGAGGTGTGTGTATGAAAAAGGTGCTCACAGCTAGAAGGGCCAGAGTCAAGGAGGCAGCTGAGCTTCTAGTGTTGTCTGCAGAACTGGTTGTGAGGATGGACTGGGGAATCTCCAAAAAGGTGATCTGGATTTGTCTCTAAGCAGTCTGGTTCACCATTGCATCTGTGCCTAACTTGGAAGTTGGCACTGCTTCGAATGGGGTTTGGATCTGATGATTTCCAGAGATCTCTTCTAATATAAATTATTATGCTACTGTGACTTTAATAGGCACTGCCATCTAGTTGACATATGTATCCCAGAGTCAGATTCTAGGAAAAAACAAGAGAGAAACAGAGCAGCAATCTCAGATTACCCGACTTTTTCACAGGTGTCTAAGGACCCTCTGCTACTCCTCATTCTTTCCATGCCTGACTTCATGTAATTCCCCACCTCTTCCTCATTCCATGACCTAGAAGAGCCTTTTCTATCTCTGTCCATCTCCACTTCCTAATAAGAGTTTCAGGAAACCTCCAAATGGACAACTTTGATTTTGTTTATATTGTGGAGTTCAACCGCTTGGGCTCATGTGCGCACTGTCTGCAGTCTTTGACCTATATGAGTTATGAGTATAGTGAAGGCTTCTAAGCTCCTAGGTTCAGATGTCCTCCCTGGACATGTCCCAGACTTTCACAAGTTTCCAGTTCATTGGTTCTGTGGCTACAGCTTGTGTGGGAGAGAAAATCTGGAAAACAGCATCTACATTTGTAAGGAAGTATGCAACTAATATTTGTCGTTTCTTATTCTTTAGTAGAGAAATGTTGTTTCCTTATTCTCTGGTGGGATTTTTTTATCTAATTATCTTAATGATACAGAACAAGTAATACAAAACATGATTTTTTTTATCTTCTGGATTGAAATAAGAGCTAATCTAAGGAGCTTTTTCTGGGTTTCTTCTCCAGGCAACAAAAAGGTCAGCAGGATGGGAACAGTGGAAAATTAGTGCAGCTTCTTAAGATTTTCACTGTTGTTCTGCATTCAAATAGTTTTCTGACTCAGAATCTGTTAAATATAATCAGATTTTAATATGACTTTGAAAATTTGATGAAGAGCAGGTATGACTTGGACCTTAAAAAGATAATAGCAGTTGGAGGGGGGAAATACAAGTAAACAGGAAACACATTTGATGATTTATTGGTTCATCTCAGATTTTGGCATCCCCTGCTGGTCCTAACAATGGTAGCTCAGACGTAGTTAAGGACAGTAAAAGTCCTTGGGGATCAGTCTGCTCTGTGTTAGTGTCTAATCCATGTAACTTGCTCACTACGGACTTTTCACCCCCTAATAATGTATCAACATATGTCATAAAGTATCTAGAAAACAGTAAGAGGAGCTTCCTGGGAAATTCTGAAGAGAAAAGTAGAGCTATATCCCTTGAGAACATTTAGCTGAGAACTTGAGATAAGCATTTTCTTCCCCCCTACCTGTAACTTAGGCATATGCTCCTGATATATCAGATCCTCAGCCACTGATTTGGCTTTGGTGTTTAAGTATTTCCTGTCCTAGCATCCAAAGTTGCCCCTAGGACTGTCTCACACTTTATGCATCTATCATAGTCATTTGTGTCACTGCCATTTCTGAGCAGGTAACCTGCTTTCAGCATTCCTGAGACAACAGATGGCCAGCAACAGGTACTAAGAATGCTCAGTGTGCCAGAACAAAATTTGTTCCAGTATTGATGAAAAATATTCCTTCTCATTCACATGCAGGTACTCTAGGACCTGAGCACTGAGATATTTCTCTTGTCTGTCTTTGGTAGCTGTGGAAAAGGGTCAGGATATAACACAAACCTAGGGGAGAGCAGTACCTGAACTAGCTCCAAGCACACTGTGCCTGGATGTGTGGTGGATATAACACCTCCCAGGACCTTCAGCTCAGACTCCAGTGTGATCATGGGTGTGCTGGTAGTGCTGCCTAATGTTCCAGAGGACTATATTCGCAATTCTTTGTTGCTTATGGCTTATTTGCAGCTTTGACAGGGATTTCCACGAGACTTATGTGGTGTCTAGTACCTGGTTTAAATGCCATAAGGGTATATGGGCATAGGAGGAGAGGGAGGCAGTGTATTTCAGAATTGCAAATGCCAGGGTTCTTGGATTTCAGCATCAATGTAGATATGCCTCCAAGGATTGATCTCATGTTCTGGTAAAGCTATCTAGGCAGGGGCCTAGACACATCTACAAAATCTGAGTCAGCTTACTTCTGTCTTGCGCTTAATCTAAAATTTTGGTGACAATTCAGGACCCCTTTTTTCCCCAAAATAGCCATAGGAGTCTACAGACATAGTTTGCCACAAAAACAAGATTTTCCCACATAAGCATATACAAACCTGACAAATTAGGTCAGACTTGTAGACAGTTCTTTTCCTGTCTTGGAACTAACTTGGCTGAAATGAGAGAAAATTGTTGTAAGCAATCTAAAATATATTGCTTGCTAATGACTAAAGGATGTATGCAACTGTGGCACACTGCAAGTAGGTGCTACAATAATGCTGTTTTCCTCCATGGGAGGAAAAAAATGTTCATGAAAGAGTTATAGTACATTCCTGTAGACTAAGACTTCTCCAGTAATCTGTGCATTCATAGGATGGCACAATTGTGTGTGTTGTAATTTGCCATGATCTGTGCATTCATAATATTTTCTGTGTAGTGTCAGTATTTCCATGGTCAAACATGACCCAATGTCAGTAAGAGAACTGAGCTAGCTGTATTCAAACTGTAGATTCTCTTCTACTCTCCTCAGCAGATTTTGTAGCTACAGACATTTTGGAATTTAAACCCACTTCCCCAAGTTTTCTGTTATAATTGTTTTGAAGGTTGAGGACAAAAATCATGAGCACTATATTTTTGAAAATAATATCCTGCATCTGGTGATAAAATACTACTGAAAAGCTTTGTATTAATTTCTTCTCGGCAAGCTTTATATATGACTGGAGTATATTTTTTAATTATTGTACATACCTCCCTTTCCCACCACTGAAAAATCACCATGTAGCTACAAAATGAAAATTTAAGTACTCCATCAATCCAATATTAACCTCGTGGTTTTGGAGTTGGATGTTAGATGAAACAGCTTCTGATACTCTTTAATTTGCACTGACTGCAGTGCCTAGCCCTCAGTAGTTCTGGATGTCTTGATTTGAACAGAATATCTCACAATCCCATTTTAGAGTGGTGGGATTGCCAACAGACTCCTTGCTCAGGATTCTTGGTTTGACCTTTCCTTTTCATTCATGTTAGTGACTTTCCTTCCAAACTTGGTCTGGTCCTTTATCTCTGCATTATGGGTTTTTTTAATAATATTTGTCTGATGAAATTTTCCAAGGGCTATTGAAAATAACTGTATAGTTCAAAAGTGTTGTGGAATGTAGGGGTGAAAGTTTTAGTCAACTACATCTGACCTAGTCACTCTTCTTTCTCCTTATAATTTAAAAATGTTTGTATGATTTGTAAGACTTAATTAATGGAATTTTATCAAAGAGATCAAAAATAAATAAAAAATACCAGAATAGCACCTATTTTTCTGACCATTCAGATGTAGATGACTGCAGTGATATTCAGATCGAATTCACCTAAAGTGTCAAAACAAGTGACAAGTAATTAGAATAATAGTAAACAACAGAGGCAAAAATCGCATTTTCAAAATTCTCTGAGGGCTATATCAATCCAATTTGTCTCTCTCAGTTGTGACTTCTTTCTGCTAGGTTCTTATGGCTCTTTGAGAGTTATTAGGCATCAAATGCCTAAATCTCTCAAATATATTTTAGAATGTAAGTTGATCACACAGCAGAAAAGGAGAAAGTCATATAAAAAAAGATTGGGACAACACAAAAACCTGTGAGATTTTCTTATACATTCGTTTATATTGAGTTAAATTATACAAGCTATAAAAAACATGCACATGCGTCTTTTATATGTGACAGTTCCACCTATGAGATGTCACAGTGGTGATTGCAATCTCCCACTGACCCATTGATGACAAAAACAGCAGTGGGTACATCCATATATTTACCCCGTAAGAAGAGAGTCGTATCTGTCACAAACATACTATAAAAATCTGGGTTTTGAAAACCCAACTCTACCCTTTCTTCATTACTATTGTTGGCAGGATTCAACATAAAACCTTCTGAAAAACATTGTAATCATAAAAATGTGCAGAAGATTATACTAACAATTCAGAATGAATAGGCTCTTACCATGAAAATCATGCTGGTGCTGAAAGAACATATTCTTTTACAGTAAGTTGGTGATGATTCATTATTTTACAAGAGCAACTGGAGCAGGGATTACAATAATGAAATCAATGACAAAAGCTGTTCAGTTTACATATTTGTTTTGGCATTTCATAATCGGCAGTGAAATAACATAACCCTGGGGTTAAGCCTGGTGCCAGAAGAGCTCTTGAAGTCTCCAGCTGATCACGTTATATGAAATGACAACAAAGACTGAGTGATGTTTTCAAGAAGTAGGTATGGATATATTTTTGAAAAAGTGGACATTTTATTAGCCTGGCTAGAAGGCTACAAAAATAAAGAAGTTACCAGCTCTTCCTCAGGACTCTGGCAGAGTGATCATGTAGAGCTCACGTAGACACCTTGGAGGAGCTCCCCCAAAAGCAGTTGCTGTTATTCCTATAACATGCTGTACTTTAGAAACATTCATTTGGATGATGGCAACAAGAGCAAATGGTGTGTACACAACTTCGAGGTACACCAAGGATGCTTTGCTCCCAAGTGTAGTGAGCTGAACAGTTTTAACTTCCTGAGCTTTCAAGTCATCAAAACTATTTTTAAAAACTGCTACTTATTGTGTTTCAAGTTAAGCTCAGATGTGACTCAGAATTCTTCCAAATAATATTTTTGTGTTATCTCTATACTGTGAATAAATATATTCTGATATATTACAATATACATATACATACTGATTTAATACAATTTTGTTGTAGTGCTAATGGGACTACTGAACTGTTAGAAATGTGAGGAAAAGGGGACTGTGGATAAAGGTAATGCTGTTTTGCTTAGGGAGTATGGTAAGTATAATCATATATCAAAAGCAACAGAGGCCAGTAGTTTTTGCTAGGAACACCATAGCACCAAAATGACCTTTTTGCTGGCAGATGTACTAAACTCCAGATACTAAATCTCATTCAGAACCTTGTGAGACAAAATTTTATCTAGACCATCACGTTTACTATCCATCAATGGATATCTGTCGAGATTATATCTTATCTTTTTTGAATACTTTGACAGTTTTGACATTCACAGAGCCTTTTGGAAATACGATCCACACCATTTCATTCTCTTGGTGTGCATGTCCCAAGGATTTAAGACATTTATAAGGTGCATAAATGGGTTTGTCACTTGAGGTGCAACAAAGCTTGGGAACAGCTGAACGCAGGTAAAGCAAATACAACTTGCATTAGTGCAACAAAGGTTAGGTTCTTGTAATGTGAGCGAAGTGCCTGCAGTTCTCTTCTTGTGGGATTGTGATGAGCTTCAAGAAAATCAGCTTGACAAAAAAATCTCAGTACATAGCTAATACCAGGTTTTCAGTTACTGAAGCTTTGGCCTGATGAGGATTATTTTAAGCTAAGAAGACAATATTTGAAATTGTGCCTTAGGATGATCTTTTATTTAAACAATAATTCCCATCTTCTAAAATTATTTGTCTGTTTTGGAATATGTTTATGGCCAAATTGATTCGCAATCCCTTGTTGGCTTTCCACCTCTATAGTTTTAAAATCTTTGGGCGTGGACAATGGCGGAGGGAAAGCAAAGGTCTCAAACTTGGCTACCGCAACCTTTCCCTCTGCCACTGACAAGTAAGAGGTGATGTGTGGAGTCTTGTCTATAGTCTGCTTTGATCACAGAGGACAAAAAACATCTGGGTTACCCTAGGAGGCCTTTGGTCAGAGTCCAGTAACAGATTCATGGCCAGATGCCTTACTTTGTAGACTGTGACTAATGAACAGCCATATAGACATTAACCTTCAGCCTCAGTGGGTTCAACTGTTCCAGTCATCTGGAGATGCAACCAAAACTTTGTTTACACTAAATATTTGATGACATTCAAAGGTGACTTAGTTTCTGCTCACTAAGAAACATGGACCAGAGAAGACCACTAAATGCATGTAAAGGATAAAAGCTGTGATAACCCTATTTCAGAGTGGTCATTAGTTCCTAAAACAGACAGGAAGATGGCTCAGACTGGAAGTTAGTGCTTTTCTGAATAATCACACTTAGTAGACCTATTCATGCTAGGAAGTTACAAAGCACCAGGGAGTGTTCCCCATCACTGGATCTGGAGTCTGTACTTACTTGGTTATTCTTGGTACAGTTTTGGTTTAATCTCATTATCAGCTTCGCAAGTAATTTCTGGGCATCCTAGTTTGTCAGCTAGCAGACACCAGAAACCACTCATGATATCAATCTAGATGTATCCATTGTATTTGGCAGGGTATGACTGTTCAATACAAGGTCATCCCATACCTCAGTACCAGAGAGAAATCAAAGATAAATGCAGTTTTCTAATGCAGATGGAGCTTTCCCATGTCAGCTAGTGACCTGTATATAACAGACTCTTAAAGCTTTACCAAAAAAAGGAAAATTCTGGAGGAATCAGGTAATTTTTTTGTAAATGCTTGATAGTGATTCAGCTCACTCTGTGGCTGGTACCTGGTCACTGCCTGACTGGCTAACACCTGCCTGTACTGAGCAGAGCTTCCCTGACTCATGGGAATATAAAGATCTACATACAGATGCCTACATTTCAATGTCATGATCAAGATCTGAATCCTGTCCTCCTGTCTTCTACAATTTGATGACACCCTGGTGATCATGTTCCTCTGACATTTGTTAAACTTTGCCTTAAGTGTTGCCTGTTGCTGTAAATGCTGAGAGGAGTCCAAATTTCTCCAAACTTCTATGCTTGAACAAGACACACTGCCATCTTTTGAAAAAATTTCTAAACAGTTTTAGTTTTCTTAACAGCCATGCATGTTAGCTCTGTTATCCTTGTATTTAGCTTAGCAAGGCTCAAGAATGTACAGTGGCTGTTCAAAATGTCTAGCTTTCTAAATAAACAGAAGATTAAAATGGTTGAAAATACACTTCTGCAAGAGGGATTACTTGAGAAAGCAATTTTATTAAAGGCTAATATACTTAATAACATTTTTGAGTCACCACTAATTGAATTTAAAAAAAAACTAAGGGCCTCATGCTCTAAGGAACATAAGCAGCAAAATTTTTAGTTTGCGGTGCAGGTGGAAAGAACTTCTATTTCATACTTTCCACATACAGCACAGACTCTAATGCAAATGGAGCAATATTATCCTGGAACAGTGAAAGGAATTCCATGGGAAATATAAATTCACAAGAAATTTTACCTGAGGACATACTCATAATCTTCTCCACTGATACAAATTGTTCTCATTTGTACTGTTTCATCTAAGGCATTTAAACTGCATTTTCAGAACTTTTCTCAGAGGAAGTCCTGAACTACGATACTTTAAAATATAAAACAAAACAACCCTGAAATGTAGAATCTCTCTGTAGAGCTAATTGAAAGTATTTTCCTTAACATGACTGCCATAAAACATTAAAGCCTCTTCATTTGTCTAACCTTCTATACAAGACGCTTCTCAAATGTGTTGCTCCACAGGGAGTTTAAAGCCTCTGAAGTGCAAATAAAATGTAAATCCAGTGAAGTGAGTAGCTACACATTTCTTTTATTAGGTGAAAATTAGTCGGTTTAGGTATAACATATCCTTTGTTTCTTTCTGGTTTTAAACCAGCAGTATTTTCATCCTAAGTTCTCCCATGACAGCAACAGTAACTTAAACCTGCAGTTAAATCCATATAAAGTTTAAAACATGATCTTCTAGAAAAATTTCCCCTAATACCATCATGTCACTGTGTTCCAGTCCTGAGGAAATGTATCATCATTAAAGGTGAAAAGCATGTTTATTATTACTGGCCAATTTTCACCCAAGTCTCAGCTCCTGAAAGATCACATTTCTTCTGGTTGTTTTCATACTATGATTAAGAAAAAATAAGTAAGTATGTACAAGACCTCTGAGCTAGACACACACAGGGTGGAAGTAGTCTGTTTACCTGATTGTTGGCAATTTATCTTACAATAGTGGTTAAATCTAAATCTGAGCATAGAATTTGTAGACATATATATGATGAATTTATAAAAATGTAGATGTGTAGCTGTTAAATATTAAGGTAGAACACCATGCACATTTGTGGTGAGTTGATCCTGTCTGGATGCCAGGTTCCCACCAAAACCTCTCTATCCCTCTCTCTTCAGCTGGGCAGAGGAGATTAAATATAACAAAAAGGTCGTGGGTTGAGATAAGGGCAGGAAGAGATCACTCAACAATTTCTGTCATGGGCAAAACAGACTCAACTTGGGGAAGTTCGTTTGATTTACAACCAGTCTAATCAGAGTGGGGTAGATGAGAAAAAAAACCAAACCTTTAAAGCACCTTCACCCTCACCCATCCCTTCTTCCTACTCCTAATTTCCCTACCTCCTAACTGCTCCTGACTCCTAACAGGGAGGGCTGCTCCCACCTGCTCCAGAGTGGGGTCATTTCCTTGGGAGACAGTCCTTCTGAACTTATACACCTTGGGTCCTTCCCACGGGCCCCCACAGGGTCACAAGTCCTGCCAGCAAACCTGCTTCAGGGTGGGTTTTTCTCTCCATGGTGCCACAGGTCCACCAGGAGTCTCCTCCAGTATGGTCTTCCCATGGGATCACAGACTCTTCCAGCTGCATCCACCTACTCTGTCATGGTTCCTCCAGGGGCTGCAGGTGGGTCTCTGCTCCCCCATGGCCCTCCATGAGCAGCAAGGGCACAGCTAGCTCACCATGGGCTGCATCAGGTGCTGCAGAGGAATCTGCTCTGGCATCTGGAACACCTTCTCCTGCTCCTTCTTCATGGACTTTGGTGTCTTCAGGGCTGTTTCTCACATATTCTCACTCTTTTACTGAAGTTGCACAGAGTTTTTTTTCCTTCTTCCTAGATCTGTTATCCCAGAGGTGCTACCACTGTTGCTGATGGACTCAGCCTTGGCCAGTTGTGGGTCCATCCTGGAGCTGTATGGCATTGGCTCTGTTGGACTTGGAGAAATATTTTGGCAGCTTCCAGAAGCCACCCCTGTATACCCCCACTATCAAAACCTGGCGATACAAATCAAATATAAGATTTTAATTTTTCATAAGCTCATCTGTCTCTGTGAATAAAAATTTACATGATCTTTAGTTTTTACATTCAATCTTCTTTCTTTCTTTTTTTTGCTTTTTAGACTCCTGGAAGTATTTATAGGATTTTAAACACAACGACAGCAGGTCCATTGGCTGCAGCTGTCACATCTATGAAGGAGATGCATTTCATTAGGGACTGCTGCAGCATTTTGGCAAGTTCTTCTTCTGACGATATATTTCCAAGTCTTATGGTCTGAATAGCTGCTTATTGTAGGACCTGATTTTGACTGTAATCATACAACTGTAAGATTAGAGTAATTCCACTAAAGTAAATGAGCTGAAAGACATCTTTTATGGTCTTAGTTTAAACAGTTAGACACTAAAGAAATTTGGATATACATCCAGACAAGAATTAGTACTGTGTTTGAAGTGTTTAGAACCTTGGGACTTGATTTATCACAGGGCAAAGAGGCTGCTGATGATTTGTGTTCTGACACAACAGCATGATATGGTTCTGTATTTTTTTATTAGAAATGTGCTAAAGAATGGGTGCTTTTGGAAGCTCTACCTGCCCTCCCTGGGTGAATGGCTACATTTGCCACTGGTGCTGTGCATACTCTCTCAAAAGATGCAAGGTCAGGTCCTTGGGTCTAGGTTTGGACATTTTCTTCAGCCACAGAGTTGCCTCAATCAAATTGAACTCAGCAACTGCAACATAATAAAGTACCTGAGGATATTCCTGTGTACAGTGCTATGCCAAAGGGTCAGTGCACCCTCAGTATTCTCTGGTTATCATATGTGTCACTTCTGGATTGCCAGACTCTCCATGCAAAAAGAGAGTCGTCTGCAACCTTATGTTACAGTTTTGACACATTAATCCATGGTTCATATGGAGAATTAATTATTTACAAGCAGAAAAATGCCTTCTGCAAATGAGTGCTTGAAACAGAGCAGTTTCAAAACACAGCTTAGCTTTAATGTTCATTATACATATATGGAACTAAAGGTTAAAAAAGCCCTATCCTAGATATATGCTGAAAAGTTTTGTTGCTGTTGGCTTTTGCTCACCTTTGATCATGAATTAAAAGACAGCTATTTGTGGACAGTAGTTTGGCAGTCCTAATACCAATCTCCCACTTTGAAAGAGCTTTTAACTTTCCTGTTTTTGACCAAAAGACAGGATAATGTTGTGCTCTGTGGACAACATTTTTAACATCAATGCTCTTATCATGATTCATGTTAAAAATCTGGACCGACAGGTCTTTTTTTATTTTTCTCATCCACCAGATTTCAAGAACTATCAGAGTTATTACTTTTACTGTCACAATGAGGGACGAGTGCACTGTGTAAGGACCAGCCTCCTCAGGCAGAGGTTTTTAGCTTCTCCTTCCCATTAACTAACTGTGTGGTCCATGGAAGAGCAACAGCGTAGCAGGCCATGAGGGTGGCCCAAAGACATGGGAGCTAACAGCAGGGAGACAGTGACACTCCAATGTTTTCTTCAAAAAAAAAAAAAA
>VZTJ01001360.1:419845-485036 GCA_013397795.1 Orthonyx spaldingii
AAAAAAATCTGGATAAAATAACCATTTTGGTCAAAATCTTTTTTTTTTCCCCTGAGTTTTGATGATACATTTTCAAACTGCGGGAGCTGAAAGTGATATCAGCAGGTTCAGCAACAAGGACAAGAAAATACTGATGTGTCATTTTATTGCTTGCTGCAGTTTAAGCTCCCTCATGCTAGCAAGCCCTCCATTCTTCCTGCTGCTTCTCCCTTCACAGACACTTTATTGCAGTCTCAGTGCTTTTGCCCTTCTTCCCTTCTCATGCTTCTGTGCCTGTCACCCTTGTAACTCTCTTTTTCAACTGTGCTCCCAGTTAGCTCACTGCTGCTTAAGTATAAGGCTAATAGATCAGAAAAAGAAGTAGCTGGTGCACTGTTTTTCTACCCCAAGTCATATGGCAACTAAATAATAGTAAAAGATTATATTCATCCTGGGTTTGCTTTGTGATTTCCCTAAGCCACCATGCCTGGAGAAAGCCCAGGTGAAGCTAACACTGCCTTCTTTGCTGACCAGATAGTGCACAGAGTAACAACCCAAACTTTCCTAGTTATTAGATCAAGAAGACACCTTTCAAATATAAATTCTCCTTCATTTGTTATTTTATGTTCTATGTAAACAGTGTAAGCTACATAAAGGATTGTGCTTCCATTACAGGTATATAAAGAATTTAACTAAATGTTGTCCTAATTCACGAGCAGAACAGAATTTAGGAATAGAAATAGAAATGATAGTTTCCTGTAGGCAGTTATGGTGGACTGTCAGGGACATAAGTATATTTAATATGCAAAAGAAGAAATTTCAGTCTTTTCTGTGACTGAGATCACTCAGCACAGCTATGTTATAAATAGTAATGAAGAAAAATATGTGGAAAAGTGCATGCTTAGGATGCTGTTCAGTCATACACAAAAACTGTAAGACATTTAAAGTTAAGGAATTAATGCTAGTGATAAAAGATATCCAGGAAAAAAACTGAAGTCCTTAAATTCTGGTTACAATAAAAGCTAGAGTGGACACTCCAGTCCTTTCTGAGTCCTTGCCCTATGACCATCTGAGTTGAAGACAGAGCTGCCTTGACCAGGCAAGTATGTTAACTCCAAGATATGCAAATTTGATACCCCAGCCAATTATTTTTTGCAGAAGACAGAAGCTAGACAGACAAAACTCCTTTAAGCTTCACATTTGAGACACTCCCTTGCCTAAGAATTGCAACTTCAGGCCTATATGATTTAGAGAAAAGAGAAGTCATTCCACAAGTTCTGAGTTTATAGAAAAAAAAATTCCATATTACATAATATTATCAATTTAGAGGATTCATCTGGCCTTGAAGCCTCTGCAAAATCTTTAATCTATGGAGGGCTTCATTAAAGCACTGAAGAGATCTTTGTGATTTTCATACAGCCCCTAATACTAGGCACACATAAATGTGTGTGTGTACATGTGTGTGTGTGTGTCCATGTGTGTGTGTGTCCTTCGTGGCCCACATTTGTAGGAAGGAGTGACATTTAAATTTTTTATAAGCTCTGAAAATATATCCCTTTGACAAGATGGAC
The DNA here is from genome assembly GCA_013397795.1 of Orthonyx spaldingii. Taxonomy (NCBI): domain Eukaryota; kingdom Metazoa; phylum Chordata; class Aves; order Passeriformes; family Orthonychidae; genus Orthonyx; species Orthonyx spaldingii. Next base: position 421,396 of record VZTJ01001360.1, read on the forward strand.
AGTAGATACTTATTAAACTAACTGTTCTAATTGCCTTTTACTCTGCTTCATACACTCCTCCTTGTAACCATACCATATTGTCCTCCATATCTTGCCCAAGAGCTACACTGCTTTCTGTCCTACAATTAGTTGTTTCATTTAATTCAAGTGTGTTCCCTCCATCTCTGTGGACTGCCACATCCCTTGAATTCTGTTAGTTCCATGATCAGTTTTCATTGAGGAAATGGAAAATGTCTGTACCCATAAGCCTTTCAATGACAGTCATAAATCATGACTTGAGCCCCCCGGAATACTCGCCTGCACGTCTGGGTGAATCCCTCTCTGACTGTAGATCTAGCTTCTTAAACCAAAGTGTTTTATAGTGCCAACAGAACTTACCTGCAGCCAGAGCTGTACACAGAGGAGTGACAATTAGAATCACTTGTAAATGAGTGCATCTGTTGCTCTCCACAGTGTTACTTCAGCAACTCATTTCAAGGAACAAACCCGATCTTTTCCCCAAATTTAAGATCTCATATGACATTAATAGATTTACATGAGAAAACAGGATAGGAAACATTGCTGTGCATGTCCGTCTGCCTAACCATTCTGAATGCATCAGGGATCCATATATTTAGCAGCTTGAAAAGAAGTCCAGGATTATAGAGGAAGCACTTCATTTCTTCTCAGCTGAGGACAGTTTAGATATTAAAAGGGCATTTTATGGTTTTGGATAAAATTTGCAATCCGTGATGATGTGTCGTTTGACCATTTCATGAATTGCAAGTACTTTCCAATTGTTCTAGGATTATTGAAATAACCTTCTAAAATCCCAAATGACCAAGAAAAATAAAGCCAGAAATCAACATAAAAATATCTTAGAAAAGAAACAGCAGAAAAAAAAAACCTGTTAGTTGTGTAGAAGCAACAGAAAACATAAAAGCAAAATTAATTAAAAAGGGACACGTTTACCTAATAAACTACTCAGAGACTTTTATGAAAGGATAAACTTTTTATTAAAAGTAGTGTTGTGTGAATGGGTGACATGCAGTTTCCAAGACAGAAACTTTCTGAAAATTATACCCAGGGACTCTGACCTTGCACCTTCAGTCAACGTTTCTTGGTGCTCCACTGACATCAGTACAGTTTGTGTAGGCATCGAGGTCTTGTCTTTATGCAGGAAAAATGGAGTGAGAGCAAAGTCAGCTGTGTGAAATAGGAGCTTTGAATGAGTGGAAAACTTGTTTCTCTGATGTTCTTCCTTTTCCTCTCTGTCAAAAATGCTTAAGTGCTATACAAATGACACTCTGACATGTTCTGAAGTATCCATTTAGAAATTGTATTTTGAGAGTGGCAGAATAAAAGGTAAAGTTGATTATAATATGTAACACCTTCTGCTGAATTTCTTTTTTAAAAAACCAAAACCTTCCTGTAAATGTGGCAAGAATGTAGGTGTTCTTTTGTCTTCAGCAAAGAAAAATATCTAGAGTTTCTGTTTGTGTCTAAAAAACACAACTATTTGGCAGTCTTTTGAGATGAAAATGAGATGCTTTCTTATATTTGTGTAAATTACAATAGTTAATGGACAAAAAACCTCTGTGAGCTATGGTGTAGTCAGAATCCTACCCACATTTTTGTTTGCAATAAAATAAAATGTGAATAATAGCATTGACTTTAGTTTTACCAGACTAATACCAGATTAATTGTCTTTCTTTGGAATTTTTGTCTCCTTCTACCACAAGTTTTGTATGTACATCAGGATAGCTGGCCTGCAGTTACCAAGTCTGCCTTTCAGACTTGTCTGCTTTTGGCCCATGTGTCTGGATTTTCTCTGTTCTGAAGCTAAGTAATCTCTGCCCTTGGGCAGATATGTATGCTCATTTTTCACCTTGACAAAGGAATAAAATACAGCTGAGACACATGGTACTAGAAACTGGGAGAATTCCTGAGTCCCACAGTATAGATGTTGTCATGGTGACTGGAGACTCCAACATATAAAATAGCTTTTCACAATGTTCATTGTCCAAAGGAAAAAAAAAAAAAGCAGAAAAAAGAAAATTGAAAATCCTTTGTAAATTTCTCTCTTTAGAGGGTCAGAATATCATAGACTCTACCCCTTCAGTTGTACTAGGAAACCTAAGTACAACGGTCCTTTAAATTTTTTCTGTAAAGAGAAATGAAGCCATGATTCCTTTATTGTCCTCTATCCTCATCCAAACTTCAACAAAGCTATCTGAAATTCAATTCTTTTAGCATTTGAATTGATCTTCTCTTTTCATTTCACCATGTTCCTCTTGAACAACTTTTATTCTTTAATTCTCTGCTGCACAACTCTTTCTGTTTCCACATTATTGCCAAATGCACTTATATGTGAACTGTACTTATAATTCTATATAAATCTCTGTCAGAGTGAAAGTATCAATGATAGGCTGGATTTATCTGAATTAATTTCACTTCTAACATTTATGTGAAAACTAATCCCTTTTATTAAAACTAAATTCTTTTTTAAGCACCATAGTAATTGCTTCATTACTACTGTTCCTGGCATTATCATTACTAAAATCAGTATTGCATAGCTGAGGAACATGGAAAAAGAAATATGTTTTTAATATTATTGGAAAAACATTACATATAAAATGCAAGGCTTCTGAGGAAACCTAATATTAAAATCTGATGCAAATTAGATTTTAGATTTAAGAGAAAAAGGGACGACATTCCCTGTCATTATTTGGTAAAATGTGCAATAAAACCAAGTCAAATAAAGGTACAGACTGTGTCTATGCTCACAAATTAAACAGCATGAAGGAACCAGGCTGAGCTCTGGCACCTGTACCTGATTTAACTGTTCCCATGATCCCCAGCATGCTTTTGGCCCAAGAGATTTAGCAGGATCAGAGACAGTGCTTGGTTGGGAACAAGTGTGTGTTAAAGACTGTTAACAAATAACCAGCTCTGATTCAACATATGGTGTTGGGGGCTAAGAGATCTCAGCTGGGTGTACATATGCCAGGGAAAAGTCCTGGTCCTTCTTTTTTACTGAGAAATATAACTTGGGTTCACTTTTTCTGAAAAACCCCTTTCGAAGTCCTGTAAGTAGTATAGCAAAGAATTTTGCAAGTGGGAAAGTTCATTGAAACAAGCTCAAAAAAATATTCTACCACACAGGCAGAATGAAAATGCCAGACACACAGACATGATTGAATTGAGAGGATTGCTCCTCTTTGAGAGACAGATTCACAACCCTTGCAATGGGTTAATATGCTGAGATTTAGGTTGTTCTTCAGTGAACTACTTTTACCTATTTTGCAGAAGCCAGTTATTTGAAAAGAAGTTCCGTATTTTAAAGTAATAAACTTACAAAGGGAGAATTTATAATCCGTTTACAAAGTCAAAAAAATTGGGTTTGTGCATTCCCTTTGATTTCTTAATACATAGTATTTCTTCACTAGACTGGAAGAAGTCAGAGAGGACAGCATCTAACATTTTCAGGGGTAATCAAAGTGTTTGCACAATCTGGTTTATTGAAATCTAATTTTTTCCTAGGAATCAGTGACAGACACCTGATAAAAGCAGACTACTAACTTTTAAGTTGCCTATATCTCAAAATGTGGGTGGAAAATTTGGCACAGATAATCTCTTGGTGGGTGTGGTGCTGTCACGAGTATTCCCCAATTTAGTATTCTCACTAAAATAAAACCCACAAGCCACTCCCCTGCCCCCCTCCGGAGGGAGACAAAAGGCAGACACCATGGGTTGAGATAAGAACAATTTACTGGAAACAGCAATGAGATAAGAAAACAAATAGCAACAATACCTATGACATAAGTGTCACCCAGAGAAGGTGATTTACATGCAAAATGCTCACCATGCCTGGGACAATGAAGAACAAAGACAGATCCACCCTCTGCCCACCACGCTTTCTCAGGATCAGAAAGGAACAATCTTCCTTTCCAGAAGGGAGAGAGAGTCCCTTTTCCCCCAGTCCTGACAGTGACTTAAGAGGGTATCAATAATATTTGTGTCTTGGCCATGCCCACACGGCTCCTGGTCCTGCCCCCTCACAGCTACTGCAAAAATTAACCAAAACAGGTGGAAAGGCCAAAGCAATAAAAAGAAATTCCTCTGGTTTCTCAGTTACAATAAACCTAAACCTGTACAGTGCTATTTAAAATTTATATCTAGAGTTGTATTAGCACATCAATGGCAAAAGAAACATTTCTCAGTATGGCTATCTCAGCAGAGGTGAAAAAGGGGAAGGAAAGAAAGACAAAGTGTCAGTCTACAAGCTTAGCACATGAGGTGCTTATCATACTCTAATAAAACATATTCTTCAGGTACAAGTTGCTAATCCTCCAAGGACTCAGCAACTAGACACTGCAAAAGAATCATCCTGGTATTGCATTGAATGTTGTCATAGAAATGAATTTATGCTTTACTTTGATAGTTAAGCATGAGATGACTCACCCTTGATCACTATCTCTCTTGCAGATGAAAAAGAAAAAAGTTCAGATCCACCTTTAGTTTGTCTGAATTAATGACATGGTAAGAGTGGTATCTATTCCTCCCTTCTGCAGTTAATGAGTAAACATGAGAATTTGGAAGCAAGGGGGAAAGGTTCTGCATGCTCCACAGGCATCAGGTCTCTAGCACAGCTGTCTAAGCTGCACTGCTTGCTTTCATGTCTGTCCTGGTGATTTCATTGCAAGATGATTTAAGTGATTCCTGCCCAGGTGGTCTGTTGGTAAAGTGTTCTTCCCTCTAATGAAAAACTGAATGTTTGATTCAGGGTTAAAAACACTACTGGGCATCGGGCCACTGAGGATGAAGTGTTGCAACACAGAATAATATCAAAGGCTTCCAAAGAATCTGGGAATAAATACCATTCAAGCTATCACCACTGGAAATAAAAGGGAATGCTGAAACAAAAGCAGTTTAATGATGTTTCCATTTATTTTCATGTATGCTTTAGATACATATTAAAACCTGATTGAGTCTGACAGATTGTGGTGCAGGAAGCTGTTTGCACACAGGTTGGTAGAGGGAAAATGAGCTGCAGCTGCACTGATTTTTTTGAGCAACTAAATGAATCATTTCATGGGAATGGTTGAATGATAAAGGTCTAAGAAAATACCTTATCTGCTTTTAATAAAACTATATTTTGCATAATTAATTCCGTATAATTTTGATATAGAAATATAATACAATAACAATGTAATCTTCTTCCTTTTTCCCTCTTGCATTTTGATAACATTTCTATCAGTTCCTTATCAGTCAGATTTTACAGATTTGTATAACAGCCTACGCAACAGCTCAACATTTGTACTGATTTCCTGTGGTTTGGTAATCAGTTTTCTTTCACTGTATTTTTCCTAACATCATTCCTCAGAAAGTACTTTGGACTGCGTGATGCTTTTTATCTGATATTATTGTCTTCAAGCAAAACAACCAAACCTGAGCCAAACATTTGGACTAATGACAGGAGGATAAATTTTAACTATAGTTTTAGTCTGATAATTCCTGGGAAACTTATCAAGTTCCTCAGTGAGTTCTTTCTATTCACTTGTCAAAGGTGTCCTTGCCAGACTTTTCTTTTCTTTTTCTTCTCTGAGAAGCAGGGAACTTCAAGGTGCTGGAAAGAAGCATGTAGGATGGAGTTCAAGTACTAAGGGGGCTCATTACACTTCGCTAAACCCATGTGAGCCCCAAATATAGTCAGACTTGTAAATCTGAAGACTGTGGGGAAGTTTAGAGATCAGCCTCTTGCTGTGGACATAGATGGCACCAACAACATGTGGGAAAGAAATGCAAGTTCCTAGTGAATAAGACAGTCTGTGCGACATTTTGGATAGTGATAAGCTTTTTATTTTAGTCCTAAATATGGTACCAACCATAGAGATACTTTACAAAATTATGCTTGAATGTCACTTAGCAATCTCCCACCAGCCTTTCTTTTATATATTCTACTCAAGAGCTAAAGTATACAATTGAAAAATCTACTACAATAACTATTTTACTACTACCTTATCTAGACACTGAAGAAGATGTTGAAATGGCCAGCTTGTTGTCAGTGATATTTTATCCCCTGCTTTTCCTGCTGCTTTACAAATCAGTTCAGATCACCTTCTATGACCACTATGAACAAAGCTCTGAAGCATCCTCTGAGGTTACATATCTTTAACAGTGTTGATAATATCAGTGAAACATTGCTCCAAGAATCAGTCAGCACTGAGAAAACAATATCTGTGAATGCCACAAGATCATTTTACATTTTCAAGATGCTGACAAAAATTTCAGTGAGAGATTGTGGATGCTGCATTGAATTAAAATTACAACTTAACAGAAGAAAAATATCTGTAGAGGTCTTTAGCAGACATTACTCTGGCCTTTGATAAACATAAAACAACATTGCCTCAAACCTATGGTGATTACAAAGGCATACAGAGACGATATTTTGATGATAATGACAAAACAGGCTAAATTATAATCCTGCAGTAAATAGGGAAAGCAACCATATTATCTAATGTTTAGCCACTGCTTTGATGCCAAAGTCTTCTCCTATCACCCAGACCATTTACTCTTTAACACTGGCCAAATATTTCATAACTTAAAATTTTTTCAGGTTGCTGTTAAAATTCTATGGATGTCTAGACTTCAATATGAAGCAGTTTAAAAGCCCCCAGTACAGGGAGATGATTGCCTCCATCTTCCACGATGAGGGCTGAGTTCATTTGCAGTCAGTGATGTTAATTACAAACTCCCTTATGACAGGGAACAAGCACCTTTTGTCCTGCCCAGGACATTGTAACCCTGGGTTCTCAATGGTCTGCCCATTCCAGCATGACAGAACTAGGGCCCAAATGTTCTTTAAACCTTATGTAGTCAGATATTCTGGATGGGCACATTCTCCAGCTTTCTGTTGCAGCAAGGTCTTTGTTTTATACTGATTGTTTAAATGACCAGGCTAGAAGAGGCTGAAGCAAAAAAGGTACAAACAAAAGAGGGTACTTGCCTCAAAGTCATTGGGAGTCTGTTCCTTATGGCTAATCTAGAAAAAGATAAAATTTTCAAGCATAAATACTCCCACTTGCATGCCCAAACCATGAGGATAGAGACCTTTTGGTGACTCTCTTAGCACCAGGATTCGAGTATCCCTTGCAACAGCATTGCTGTTCAGGAGGAAGGAAGCAGAGAGTCTTGGAGACTGCCCCACTACATCATCCTAGTGTCTGCAGCACAAGGATATCTGAAGCTGCACATAGCCAAGGATCCTGCCTAGTCAGGATCTGAATAGTCAAAGTTATTTGACAAAAAGACATTTCCTGAGGCATGAGTCCTCAGAAATCAGCTAAACCTGAACCCAAAATGGAGGAGCAGGTTTAATTTTTAGTCTGTGAAAGAAACTCGTACCCCAGGAAAGGAAGAGAGCTCATGCTTCCAGACCAGCTTCACACTCTTTTAACTCTCTTCAATAACAGCTGTGAAACTCAGGCCCTCAAAAGAGGTCTGATCTCTCCACTGGGATAAGTACATAGCTTAGGTCTTGCCAAGACTGTGTGTGTGTATATGTATGTATGTGCACTGTGCAGCACATGGTTGCATACAGAGCCTTCTTGAAAATCTTAAGTGGTAAAATCTGTTCTAAAAGTACAGAAAATGCTTGAAGTTAATAATTTGTTTCTCATAAGGATCATCTTAGCAGGTCATGGTGAAACAGGCCAATATATAAACCAAAACAAACAGATGGCACAACAAATTATGTTGGGGTTTTTTTTAAAATCTCCTTTAAATATATGCATATTTTTGGACATCTGTGTGAAATTAATTCTGATTTTACATAAACAGGCTGTAATTGCAGTTATTGTTAATTCTAAAGTTCTTTTATGTAATATTAGCAAGACCATAGGAAAAAAACTAAATAGCAAATAAACATGATTTCTTGAATGATTATCAAATAATAAAACCCACATTTGATCCTAGTTTTCTGTTATCACAGAAAATAAGTCTATGTGATCAGAATTAAGTAAGAAAGAAAAATATTAATCATAAATGGAAGCAATATATAAATCATTTCACCTGCTGTTCTCTTTCTGGTTCACCACAATACTTGGCTGCTTCTGTGTTATTCAGCTTGTTTCAAATGCCAGGTAATGCATTATGAAATCTTATCCTCCTAATAGACTGAACATCCACAGAGCAGACAGAAATAACAAAGAAAAAGAAAGAAACTATATAGGCTCCAATTGATAATGTACAACAGAAACTACCAAGAGGCAATTGTTGTGTTGGAAAATTATTACAATATTTGTTCAAAAGTTAATAGCTCCTGTCAAACCCAAGGCTGGAGTTTTTTCTTATTATTTTTTCTTCTTTTATTTTTTACTTTTCTGTTTTTAATCAATATACAGTGCATTTTTACACCACTTCAGTCTCAGGATTTTCTTCTGCACTCTGTCAGCATTTTTCTACTTTTACATAAATCAATGATTTACATTTAAGGTTCAAAATAACCAGGTGCAAAAACCTTATATGGTTCAATTCCTCCTATGAAACAGGAAAGTTTTATAAGATAGTGTTTTCCATCAGTACACAGCTACAATTTCCTCATACTGTTGTGGCAGAAAAAAACCACTGTGTATCCATGGGAAGTACTTTGAAAGGAGCTTGGGGTTTATTTGTGGATGACAAGATAAAACTGTCCAACCTTTTCAGCTGCTCTCTGCTTTATTACTGGCTTCTTGAAATAGAATTGGGAACTGTGGAAACAAAAAAAAAAAAATCTTCCTGATTCTAGATCTTTGGGAATTGTGGTTTTTTAATGTCTAATGAGCAATTAGTCATTTACAGAGATATTGTAAATATTCATAACGTTGAAGCTCCTGGGTCCCTGGTTAGTAGAGTACTGGTATTTCATCCTTGCTAAGTAGGTGGATGAGTTTTGATAAAAGAGAAAATATCTTTTATGTACAGATTTTTATGAGCTTATAGAAATACTCCAAATTTTATGAAGTTTGCATATACTATAACATCTCTCATATAATTCTGACAATTCAGAGTTCATATTTTAGAGCTGCCATAAAATAGAAAAGAAGCAATTTTTTCATGAAGAAAATTTTGAGTGTCTCTACAAACTTTTCTAGCTGAATTGTAATGGGGGAGGAAGAGCTACCAAGAAAAAATAAAAGACTGGCCTGCAAAGTTCAGCCACTGAAACTTCAGCCATGCAGGTAAAACATAAATCAACTACTGGACAATCCTCAAATTGTCCTTGTTAATTGTGCTTATAACTTGGTATGTAAAATGTTCTACATTTTTTTCTTCTTTGTTCTGACTAATTTGAAATTTGTAACCATTGAACTGATGCCACTGAAAAAGGACAGAAACCATGTTTTCATCTTTGGGGGGATGTCACCTTTTACAAATACTTGATAAATTTTGATCTCAGTATGCTAACTTTAGAAACAAGAAAAACTGTGAAGAATTTTGTGTGGGTGAAGAGGAAAGAATATTGGACAAAAAATCTCCCATCTGGAGTGCAATGAGAAATTTACCTTCGGAATTTCAAGCAGCAAAAACTATCTGGCCTTGAAAATAGAAAGTAAATCAAAGTACTTTGCAATGCTTGCTCATATTTTTCCTTCCCATCTCTCAGTTAGAAATGATAGTTCTATTTTAACTTCATCAACAATGAGAGAACATTGAGGGTTTGTTGTTTGGTAATTTTCATTTTCTTTCCTACTTACAACAAGCATACTTTTTTCACTGTATCAAGTAAACATCAATAACTGATTTGCATATAAATGTAGACTTACTCTATTTGCTCTCCATCTAAAATATCTTTTGGCCCTTTTCAGCAAGCTCTAGGCCAACAGTAGAAATCCAAGAGAAAATATTGGCTAAGAATGATCAGAGGGTAAGTTTCTACTGAGGGAAAAATCTTTCATTAAATGCAGTTATGTTTAGATAATTTTTCTTCCTGGAAAAATGCTGCTTTTAGTGTAATGAGTAAAGAGAACTCCATGATTAGGAGTATATTCTCTGGTTGTGATGGTTTTCAAGAGAAACTCAAGTGAGAAATTATATTATGTCTAGGGATTACTGGTGTACCTTTGAAACAAGCTGTTAGTACCAATGTAGTTTGGGGGTCTTGGAAAGCAATAGGCTGACAACCCAAGAAATTCTCCTAGCTTTTCATAGTCCAGCTTTGTGCAAGACTTGACCTGCTAAGTAGGATTCAAGGGTGCAGGCCAGGATACATGAGTGAGGTAGTTTGTCTCATCATATCTGTTACATCAACAGAGGTTTAGGCTCTGAGTTTTATCTGATCCCTTCCATGCTCAGCAGGAGAAGCTTAGATGCTAAGACAACTCCAAGTTTGAAATACTAAAGCAGGTTCTGGGGTTTTCTAGAGCTCAACTCCTGATGAATGGGTGCTCTGAAAATCTGGCCACTGAAATACCTTAGGAATCTAAACCTAGTCTGTTTTCCATTCTTTATTCATGGTTTTATTTTGGTGTGTATTTTCTACTTGTCCTGCTGTGATGTGCCATGATAAGCTGCCCTCATAACCCAACACCTCAAGTCCTGTCCAGATTCAAGTCAGTAAAATTCAATGTCTCCCACACACTCATATTCTTTCTGAAAATAAATGTATGTCCATAGATTTGGTTGCCTTTTTATTTTACTTTATTTTCCCCAAACTCAACTTTTACATGGTGAAATGACAGGAGCACTTCATTCTGCAAGGGCTTTTTAAAATTCATATTTTAGTTTGCCTGTCTGAGTACAGTGAGAGCCCAATGACCTTTTCTTTCCTCCCGGCACTGTGAACAGCAAGCTCCCTTCAAACATTATAGCACCCAAGTACTGTGCTGGCTCACTTCAAGTAAAGCATGAGCTTAAATATATTACTGTGCTGAGATTCAAATGTTGAGTTATTTTAGCATAGCTGTTTCTGAGCCAAGTTATTTATGAGTCAATAATTTCCATGGAACTGTACAAGGCCTAGAATAAAGCCCACGTAATAAAGTGTTTATAAAAAATACACAAGCAAACTAAGAAAAGATAACTAAAAAGTTATTACCCCCTGTCAATCATAGATGCCAAGTTCTCTTGAATGTAGACTAAATCTTAGCAAAATTAGTTGAGATTCACTATGAGTTTTGTAAATTCTTCACTTTTAGAACTCAGTTCTGTGGTGTTATCCATGGTATCACAACGTTTTTGGAACCAAGCAGCTTTCTGAAGTTCATTGCTTCTATTTGAAGCATTTATTTCTTTTTCAGTCCTTCTTTTCTAGTAATGGTGTAGGCCGTGGGCACCATTTTGCTTGATATAGTGCTGAAGACAAAAATTATTCATGTCCCCACTTGCTGAGACTCTCAGGCAGATTGCACCTGAGCTGCTAACAGAGGGGAAACATGATGGCATGGTCTGGGATTCACAGACAGCCGCAGCCTTGTCACTAACCAAACCCAACGAATGGCTAAACTTGATACTGAGAGACCATTAAAGCTATTTAACCTGCATTATTCAATATCTCTCTCACATAAAGTAAAATTCATCTCCATCTCCATGTTAGAATTGATATGGAGAGACTAGGGTGCTGATACAGGAAAATCCAGGGGTAGCATATAGCACGTAAACATGGACAGTAAATATGGTGACTCAAGTCTGAGCAGGAGCCTAAGAAAACAAATGTTTCCAGGAACTATTCACTACACTGCCTTTTGTAGGTAAAAAAGGCTTTTTAGAATAGGAGTTGGCTCCTTATAGTCAGATACACGCAGGCATAGATCACATACCCTGCCGTACTGTCAGTGAAGACTCGGTAAGTCCATACTATCATTTTGTCTTCAAACTGCTGAAATAAGCTCCATGTACATGGGGACAAGAGGCTCTAGGGAAAGTACATGGGGCCATGCAGAAAGGGACATGGTGACAGTACCAGTTTGCATTCATGGGTGGTTGTTGCCTGGCAGTTCCTCTGCTGCCCTGTAATGGATACTACCCCCAGGGATGAGTGTGGGGCTGAGTAGGGGGTCACTGAGGTTTTCTATCGAGTACTGCATGCACGTTGCTGACACCTGTCTGCAACAGCAGCAGAGGTATTGCCAATAATGAGGGAACCCACAGAAAACAGCAATCAAACACCCAGACAAACGGGGATTACAGAATACCAGCTGCATGAGAGCGTACATCTAACATAGGTTTTCCATACATGAAAATGTGAATCCTCCTTTGCCGTTTTGTTTCAGGGGAACCCAGACCTGAACTCATCACTGCTTCTACAGAATTAGCACAAGCCCTGTGATTCTGAGGTAGCAACCAGACCTTCCATAGCCACAGTTCAGCAAAACTTTGCATTTAACAAGCAATTTTTTATGTATTTGAAAATTCAGTCAAAGCATCTCCCTTTATCATGCTGAATTACTAAAATAAGGAGCAATGTCATCATAGACTGCTAGTACAGTCAGACTGCTGGGTTCCAGGTGATTGGTCACTAAGAAAGACTGAGCTTTACCAGATACTTTACTAAGCTGAAGCTTTAGAGGGAGAGGGACTTTGAAGCATACCTCCTTTACATCAATAGCTTGGAATATTTTCAAGGAACAAGGAAAAGTAAGAAATGAACAAGGAGTTACTGGATTGAATTATGTTTGCTCAGATGCAGTCACATTTCATAATTCCTGATATTCTCTGGGAATAATTTGTGAACAGCACTACTTGGCATATTTGAATGTTTCATTTTTTGCAAGGCCATCTTTTCATCCTCCACCTACACCCCTATCTCAACATTCTGTTACTTTTAAACACCACAAAAATATCTGTATGAATTCAGAAGATAATTTTTTGCTTTATCTGTTTATACTTCTTTACAATGTCATATTTTGGCAGTACACTAATTTTTTTCACAAGTCCATGATGTAGACACTTTGTGTTTCTTCTAGGTATATCAGCTTGTGTAAAAAACAAGACTGGGCACAGTCTACTCTAGACGATCATTATTTCACATTTTTTCTGTCAGAAATGGCACCATTAGAGAGAAAAATATATAGGACATTCAGTAACAGTAGCCTCTTTTTTCTTTTTTTTTTTTTTTTTTTTTTTTGGCTTGTGTATAGATAGCATAGGGTTCTGCCAATTTTCTGGAGAAAAACATATGGCATTGTAAGTTTTATGCACTTACAGAGAATAATGAACATATGCTGGTAGTTTTTAAAAAATGTGTAAACCAGAAATAAAATGAAAACTTGTATGAAAATATGAAGGTTACAAAGTTTACCATGTTGCAGAAAGATGTTTTTGACATATTGCTCCTATTAAATTTCTATAATGTCTAGTTAGACAGCTCTGGTTCATGCTTTCGATAACAAAGCTGAAGTTACATCACTGCACATGCAATGAAATTGCAACAGGAAAAGATCCAGTAAGATATCCTAGGGAAACTATTATTTGTAATAATTCACGACCAATATTGCCTCACAAATAAGTGTTAACTCTAAAGTAATGTAGCATCACCTATTCCAGTCTTTGCTTTGGTAGTAGCTGTTGGCTGGAGCCAACAGGGGCACTGGAGCAGATCTGCTAAAGGCGTTAAGGACCTAAGACAAAACTAAATCCAGTAGTATCTCCCCTCACAGGTGCCCCCATCCTGTACATGCTGCCATGGCATTTGGGTAAGAATTTCAGGTTTCCACAATTTCCAAAGCATCCAGAATCCTACCCCCAAAATTAGTAACATTACGCTCACACAGAGGTAAGCACAAAACTGACACCTTGTTTCCAGCATTATTTTGAATTCTTCTGGTGTACTGCATGTTGTTAACACATTGATATTGAAATAATGGGCTATTGTAATTTGCTCAATTAATAACTAGGACTTTTGTAAAAAGAAATTAAGAAATATATGATCAAACAAAGAGAATTAAAGATGACTAGTACAGAACAGATTGAAAAATATGTTTTTAAGGATTTGTTTCTAATTGCTATATCCTAGAATTGGTTTCTAATTTAATTCTAGAATACCAAATATTACTGTGCCTATTCTGGCAGTGTGTGAAAGCACTGAAAGAGGCTGACAGGGCTAATAATAGTCTGGTGTGACCTCCCTTGAATTTTCTGCCCAGTACTTGGAGAACAGGAACTCATTGAAAATGATTTCTTGAAGAGAGGTATTTCAAAGCTGTGTCTTTATGCTACTTCTCTTTTCACTTGCTTTGGAAAATAATGAAGAGAGAACAAAACAGAGACATGGTGAATGCAAAGGGTGAAGTCACGAAAAAGTGTATTTTGGTATATCTTGTCTCTGTTTCTTCCACAGGTGAAGAAATGCTCTGACACATTTGCTTCTAAGCTAGTGAATAAAATATGCTTCCATATATATATATATATTTAAAAAAAAAAAAAAAAAAAGGACAGAGAAAGCAAAAATGTTTGTTAGCACTGTCTTTTTGAAGTTCCAGATAATCAGTTACCTATGTGGTTTCACAAAGTCTGGATGTGGAGGACATTGCTGAATGAACATTTCAAGGACAGTATATTTCTGGGGTGATGAAGGGTGTTGTGGGGCTTGTACATTGACTTAAAAGCAGCATTTTCATTAAAAACAAAATCAAACAAACAAAACCACAACCAAAATAACCTTTTTTTGGAAAACCAAAGTTTTCCTCTCTTTTCATTTAATTTTCTTGTCATAGAAGACTTACTCTTGTAAAGGAATAGATCTAGAAACTTTCTGAAAGTCACTAACATTAAAAAAAACCCTTCAATTTTTTAGAAGCTGTTTGTCTATCAGATGGAAATGTCAAACCTTATTCAACACTGACAGTCATCTTGTGAAAACTTGATACAAAGCAAACATCCATTTTCTTTATTCTCTTTTCTATCCAACATACACATGGCAGAGGAATCTGACAGCAGACCAACTGTATCATTATAGGATAATAGAACTCAGTGTTGAAAAGATGTTAAATTATCTGATCTGCTCTTTTGCCAGGATGAAATTGATTTCTAGCATGTATCCCCTGCTGTTATTTTCAGGTTAGTTTTAGATTTCCTTCACAGGGCCACAGATTTCAAAGTTGTCATTTAGAAAGACTGCACACTTACATGAAAAAGAATTCTTTACTACAGGAAGAAATAAAACACCAAAAATCCAGACACCATCTGAAATGGTGAAAACTTGTATGTTTCACTACAAAAACCAGACAAAAATAGGTGGAGGAACCCTTCTTTGAAATTCAAAATGAGTTAGGGATGAGAGGAGCTTTACTTTATCTGCAGTTAAGGCATTTTAAAAAGCTTGTCCAAAACTCTTCAAATGCCTCAAGAATTTGAACTCTGGCCACCCTAAGAAATCTGTATCTCACTTACATCAATACCTAGGTAGCATTTCGTTGGGGCTTTTCAAAGCTTACATCTTGGAAATATGCTGACTACATTGACATTGATCTTTGAATCCTCCCACAGATCTTCCCTCTCAACTAGAACTGAAGCAAGACAGAAATGACATTAGGAGCTGATTGTTCATCATGCTCTCCTGTTCAATGTTCCTTTTAATATGCGGATACTGGCCACCAAAAGATAGTAGATAAAACTAGTTTGAGGTAGCATATGTGCTTCAGCCCCCCTAACTGCTGGAATTAATTTCTTTTCCTAGTGCAATGTGGTCCGTCCCACTGACATCAGTAGGTATTACAAGGATGAGTTAGATGCTACTGTGCTATTTTCCTTTGTTAAAGGTATAAAATTATCTTACCTTATACAACCTGTAGGTGAAGAATGGAAAAATCTCCATGGTATTCCTACCTTCATTGTCCTTATCTGTCATGACTTCATCTACTTCCAACAAAGAATTTGATCTCGATGTATTGCAACAAAAATAAAATCTCTTAGAAACTGTAAATACATTGCAGAGTAGACCATTAAGTACAATCAGGCAGAGAGATCTGTCAAATGCAACTATTTTGGAAACTCCAAAAGATTAAACAGTACAATAGATTACAAAATACTTGGACCTATTTTAACTCTGTAAACAACAACAATGATAACATCCTTTTGAGAAATGCATCATTTTGGGAAATAATATCCTTTTAAGATTAGATCTTTTCTACTTGTTAGCTCTGTTCAACTGAAGTGTTTCCAACAATGAAATATATGACCTTTGACTTTACAGAATGCATATTAATTTGTCTTGAAAAATGTAAGTTGGGAATGAGAACTAAAAACCACTGTGTTATCAAGGAAGAATGGTTTGATATAAATTATTCTCCCCAGGAAAAGTGATGGCCCACAGGAAGAGTGAATGCAGTTAACTGTTTGCCAGTTAGATTAATCTCTCTGTGAGCATGATATATTATCAGGATATGCTCTGAGAAAGGATGAATCAGAAATGTTAAAAAATGCATTAGCACACAATGACACAATTTATAAAAGAAAGAGTATGTTTCTTGTTTAATGGTGACAGAAAAATCACCTTTATTTTACAAAACCTATAATTTCAAATTATGAGGTTCTTTCTAAATCGGGGGGAGGGGAGGTGGTTCTAATTTATTATTTGATTTTTCTAAATAAAATTAACATGAGATCTGCTAGTTGGTTCTCAGGCTTGAAAATGGTAGAGCTGTCTCCTACATAACCCTTTGCTCTTGCTTCCTCTTTCAGGTGCTTCTGCCAGATGGATGAAGAGATGTGAGGTTTAGCAGAATTAGGTTCTGGATTGCTGAGTGGAGAGCAAGCAGTCCGGACACAAAATTCTCCCAGATCCCTGCTACCATTCAAGGGATTGTTGCAGTCAGGTTCTGGCTACTCAGACCGGTCAGTGTTACTCTGCCCTGGTCAATCACACAGCAATTGTAGCTACTGTAGCAGTATGTCCTACGTGTTTTGAACACAGAAACCCTAAATTGAAGATTTTTACATTATATACTCAGAATTAGATAGTAGTGCACACCCTGTCAAGATCGTCATGTGGTGTCAATTAGCACAGCTCACTGATTTTTAGTATTGCATCAGGGACTCTATCAGAGAAGCATTTAAAATTTCTGCAAGTGCCTTACATTACCCACAAGATCAGCATTTCTACCACCTGTATTAAAGGCTATCTAAAATCATATATCTTTTATCAATATGTATTCAGGAAAATAAACTGAGTTCTGAAATAGGACATAATTTAATGATGATGAATTTGTCACAAAAAACCAAAAGATAAAAGAAATACCTTTGTAACCACATTTGCTTACATCATTTCTGAGACTAATTGACATATTAAAGATAGCTGTTGAAGCAAGCAAAGCTTGTTAGCATGAAATTACTTCCTTGCTGAAAAGGTGCCAGTGTTAACATTTTCCATAGAAGTAACAGGTGATAAAAGATAACTGTGTATAACAGCTGCTGTACCTTTTATTTTGAAACTGTAAGGGTACGTATTTCCTGGGGGAAGAAAAAGTACCTGTATAGAATAAAAGTGGTTATAGCCAGCCTGTGCAGAGCATAATTGACAAGCGGTGATGAAGATGCATCATATCTAGGCAATTACATTGAAATGAGTCAGGAAGAAGTTATGAGCTCCATATGATAACTAAAAATCACTGAGATGTTCTCTTAAACTGCCTAAGATTAATTTCTTTTCTCTTTTAGACACAAGACTTGCCAGATAGAAATGACAGAAGAGGTATTTATTGCTGTGTGGAGTAATCAAAGGGTTATCAGTGGAACTTCTATCCTTGTCTAACTCTCCATTGTCATTAATTTTTTAATAAAGATTGAAGTATATCTTTTTATCTGAAGAGCTTAAAGAAATACTATTATACTCCAGATTTGGCATTTTCTAGGTTATTTCATTTTTAAGATTTGAAAAACTTTAAATAAAAAGAGACATAAAAAAACACCTTGTGATTTTTGGCTCTTCTCCTTCCCTGGAATGCTACACCGAGGTCCTGAAGCATGCCATGGGAGTATCAGCCTTGCTCCAAGTCAGGTGAAGCCCTGACCTATTCCACCAGAATCTGCACACCTTATTTTATCATGAGCAGATGTGCTGTGCTATATGTTAGGCTGGAGAAAGGGAGAAGCAGGTGCTCCAAACAACAGAATTCACTTCCTGTGCCCTTTTCTCTCGTTCTTGCTGGTGGTCATATCCAGAGGGGACACCTGTAACCTTTTCTTAGATCAGAGCAGTTTAAATTTATAGTTTAAAATGTAAATACCACCTAAATTAAAGATACCTGAGCTATTTTAAAAAGCACCTAGATGTTTGACTTTCACTGAAAGTCAAGACTTAGTTTTGTGAAGCCAGAGACAATATGTAACACTGGCATTCATTTAAATCAAAGGGCATCAAGTGTGAAGTCCTCCTAAAGCTCCACGAAGTTTGTTGACCTCACAGATTTTTTTTTTTTGCAGTTTTGCAGTTTTGCCAGTTGTTAAATTCACCCATTTGTATGCAGGCAACTTCTATGTTACAGGGAGAACTCTTAATGAGGCACAGTACATACAGGTTCAGATTAGAACAGCAACTGAAATGCTAGGTGCTATGAAATCAGAGCTCTGGTTTCAGTGTGTTGATTATTTCTGCTGCACGTTTTCACTGCAGTAATACACATTTTAAAAGGGTAACAGAGTGGCCACACATGGAGCACACTTTCTCACGTATTGTCAGAATGTTCTCATAACCATAAACCTCTGCTTAAGTAGGACCCTACAATGATTACCAGAAAAGCTCCAGGGTAACACATTGTTAAATATTCTTTCTTCATAGCAGCATCTCTTTTGCTCACCTTTTCCACTTCTACTGCCTAAAGATTACACAACTAAATCATCCCCTGTGTTCAAGGAGAAAACAGAGTCAGTTCCAGAGGGAAAGTCATAACACCATATTGAGCTCAGGATTAGCTGAATTACCACCAGGAAGCACCTGTTTCTCTGTATTAGTTCAGTAGTTACTTACACATCCTACTTAGACTCAGGTATCCATCTTTTAAGACATTAATTTAGGGTGGAAAAATTCTGCCCTAAGCAATTATGCCTCCTTCTGTGCTGTGTGCTCTTTGTTACCATCTTCATTGTGTTGCTAAAGCTTCAGCAGTGGTCTGGATATTATTTTGACAACCTTGACCTTACATGTCTTATTTTTATTTGTCAGTAGTCTTCTATTCACCTTGGAAAGTATCTTTTGAACAATATACATTTTATTAGAATTAGAATGCTCCAAAGAATTAAGTTATTCCATACTAAATTCCCCACCAGCAGGCAAAGACGAAATATGCAACAATCAAAGACATTTAGCTGTTGTTACTCTAGAAGGTTAACTTAGCTGAGCTCCATGTTGTACCAACTTGTGTGTTTCTGGCATGGCAGCTTGCTCGGATGCCTTTCATAACACTGGGATTGAGTATTAGCAATGCTTGGAGTTCCTGATGAAGGAGGCAGGAAAGAGAAATGACCAGGCAAGATCGACACCAGACTAAGGCATGAAGCCTGAGGTGGGAAAGCTCAAATGAAGCAGTTCATTTGGTTCACGTAAGGGAACTTGAAGTGATGCAAATGTTTCTAGTGGCTAACATAAGTTCTATACAGTGCTTTACACAAGAAGACCGAGAAGATCATGCCTGTGCTAAAAGTTATTGTAGCTATTAAAAAAAATAATTGTATAGTAGAAAGGTACAATAATGTAAAAAAAGATAATTGCTAGGTTGAAATAGAAAGTGTCAGGCAAAAGTAGTTAAGCAAATCCTAAACTGGATGAGTGTCCTCCAGCAGCATCTCACTAAAATTGCAATTAAAAATATTAAAAGATATTTGAACTCAATTTAATTACTGCAACATAGAGGATCCTGCAAGTCAAGGCCTTTTTCTTGTAGATAATTAAAATGAAATGTGAGACAGTGTAACAAAAAATATAAATATTAAGCTAGAATAATGTTTGTGTTTTTATCTCCTTTATTCCTCTCAGAAGCATTTTTTGTATGTTGCCCCCTAAGGCAGACAATTCAGAGTGCTCAGTGCAGGAATCTCAGCTTTGTTGTTTAAAGAGATATTTTTTTCCCCATGATTTGTTATTCTTGTGTTTACATAGGAAAAATAATGTTTTCAGTCATGAAAAAAATGTTCTCACTGCCTCAGGATAGATTGGAGTAAGAAATACTTGCATGGAGGAAAGCTAGTTTGCCTTTTTAAAGGATTGACTCACTCCTCACAGGGCCGTGCTGGGTTGCTAAGCAGGTGCAAGGGAGGAGCTGACATATGTGCACATCTTCAACTATCCTTGTTGAGCCCACCAGCCTTCCCACTGCTCCTGGTCAGCCTTCTCACTGATGTCACCAGGCATTCCACTGTGTGCTGAGCAGTGTGCACAGACTTGTGGCAATTCATTCTTCTTTAGTGCTTCTCCTGTCAGTCTCAGGAAAGTGGAGATTTTGCTCCTGTACCAGACTGTAAAGCATGGCAAATACATTGTCTTTATCCAAAAAGTCGGAATGGCCACATCTCATACAACAGCACATTCACAGACATAGCATGAAGCATCACAGCAGGTTTAACTTTATTCCTGCTTTTCGTTTCTTGATAGCATCATACAAATGGTTTCAGCAGCCCACACTCATCTTCCTTTTCAGCTTCTTATGGCTGTAACTGACTTTTAGTCTTTCCACATTTGAGAATGATTCATTTCCTGCAGCCACCTGCAGAGCAGGGATCAGCCCTCTGTACCTATCTGGCATTGCTCTGATGGATTATGAAATGGAGGATGGGATGCAACTGGTTAGACCTGGACACTTTCTTCTCACGTGAGCTCAGGAATAGGAACTTGGTAGTGGGATGGTTTTGTTTGATTCAGACCAAGGAGTAGGCTAGGACTCTAGGACTCTTCACTCTTTAATCTCTGCCTAACACAAAGGGGTCAGCAGTCTTCTGGGACTAGGTGTTTGAACAGGCTGTCAGATGTAAGGCTATTGTTAATGAGGAAAACTCACCAGAGTTTTTGCTGCACCTTTGGAAAGAGCATTTAGTCAGTACACAAATGTTCTGACTAGTCATTTTTCATGGTGGGTTTCACTGCACATTTAACAACACTGACATAAAAGCTTAGACAAACTTGTTCACTAATCAAGGACTTCAGCGTATACACCAGTGGGAGTGCAAGAATTATCCAAGATTAACTTCGCAAGCAAATGACAGTTGCTGCTCCATATCAAGCCTGTGTCCCAGCAAGAAGTGGACAATTTCCTGCTTGTCCACTTAGCCTTTCTGTTGTTTGTTGACACTGAATAGCTTATTGTATGTTGGTGTTTCATATTCTTAACACTTTCTTCAGCTTCAGAACAGAAATACCAGTAAACTGGATAATTTGCAAAGGCATTTCTAGGACCTTTTTCACAGATTTTTCTGCTCTGCAGGTGACCAAAGCAATCATGAAAACCAGAAAACAATCAAAAGGCCATTGTGATTTCCTATTCAGCAGCCATGCCTAGAGCTGGCTTCATGATGTCTTGTTACAGTGACTGCCATATGACTTCATGATGGGACCCAGCTACTACTCACTTCTTAGCTAGTAAGAAACCACAGCACACTGCCTATGACAGTACTGAAGTGTCTGTGTTTGCGTCCTGACCATGAATAGTTTCCCTTTTTCCCGTGAATGTGGTTGTTCTAAAATACTGCATAATCAGCAATCCACAGTTAGAGATGCAATATCTCCACGTGCCTCCAGATGGATGTTCGTGACAACCACTGCGTAAAATTGAGATCTTTTCCTTGCCTATGTCCCATCACACCTCTTTAAAGCACCTTAGTGTGCACATTGTGAAGTTAGTTTGGAGAATTAAGGGTGTAGTGCCACTGAAAGATTCATGTCAGGTTTATCATGCAGTCCTGTGGTTTATCTGTAACTGTAGTTTCACATACAGCAGGTTCTAACATGCAAATAAAAAAAAATAATTTCAAATGGGTTAGTACTTACTATGGGTCTTTAAAAAATAGTTCATTTTGTACTATATTGAAATTCAAAAGTCAGTATTCAGAAGTAAAATATCTGTGAAACAAGTCGGCTTTGAATTCACAGAAAACCAGCCAAGTCACATCAACAATCTCCACAAAGAGCAACTTTTCACTTCCTTAAACAACAGTCCGTGCCAGAAACAGCTCCCTTTGAAAAGCTGAACAACCTTACTGTGAAGCCAAGATGTGTCAATGAAAATGATTTCTCAATTTGTGACTAGAGACTGTGCTGGGATTGTTATTACTTGGTAACTTAAAAGTTCAGAAATGACACCTTGAAATAAATGATTTTCATACAATAGTACACACAACAGAGACTTTAATTTGTAAAATGAAGCATATCAGAGATCACTGAATCAGAAGCAAAGACAAAGAGGCATGACAGCAAACAGTTTGATACTCCAGAAGACATGAAGACTACAAGAAATATCCTAAATATCTGTTCCTTTCATGCACAAAAACAAGGTAACAAACTCAACTCATGCTTATTGTTTAAAGTTTATCTTTTACTTATCACATACAATTGAAAGCCTATGTAAAGTAGATTACAAAGCTGCCCATATCTTTAAAGAGAACTGGACTTTATCCAAAAGCCGGTCTGGTTGAGTGCTGAAGCAGAGACCTTTCTGACTCCTCTTCATTGGTCACTGATGGTCCCAGGGCCTGAAGCAGGCATGACCTCCACCAGCATGGCTGGGCCAGCTCCCTGGAGCCAGCCAGGAGCTCAGCTCAACACCTCTCTGGCTGGGCTGTCACAGTACCAGCTTCATTTCGCCTCTCGCTTTCCTTGTTTCTAAGTGTCTCTTTAGTGTTCCCGTGGTGGGTGTTGACTTCATGCAATGTTCCACCTTAACATTTCATGTTGGTCTGAACATCCAGCTGACTTCAGAGGGCCCTGCAAGTGCTAATGGAAGCAGTGACTTACTGACAATACTGTACCATAAATATATTCAGCCTCATTCCCCTAGACTTTGGAAGTTCAAATTCCGAAGTTCAAGTTCCAACTCCCAGCACTGAAAGGTGTTTTTCTACTCTTTCTGCACCAGCCATCATTTTCATAGCTCTTTTGTATGGACCCTTCTGCACAGGCAGGAGAAACCACTCTGTCTGAAGGACAAATATTTTTTGTGACAAGTGAATTCAACTCTTTAGTTTCAACTCTTGGAATATTTATTTTCTACAGGGTCTACCACAAACAAATTAATGCAAGTATTCCATGAAGACCTTGAGAATTGAAGTAGCATTAAATCTCCACTCTTGCCAATCCTATTTAAATTAGCTAATTTGAGGCAGTAAATGAATGAGAAATAATTCAACCAAAAAAATCCCTTGGCATTTGCTTCAGATGCCTAAATAGAAGCAACTTTTCTTTCTAGCAGAACTTAAGAAACAAATAGAGTTTTTCAATTATTTTGCATCCTCACAGGACTATTTACTCTGGTTTTCAGCTCAGGTGATGAAAACAGTCTAATTTCTTTTTTAGTCAATCAAAAAACCACTGAGTTCCTATGTGTATCTATGAAACTGTTGTGCTTTAGTTTTCTGTGAATTGCACCTCTACTTCTGAAAGCACGGTTGTCATCAAACACAGGCAGCTGGGAAAAAGAACGAGAACAGAAATGAAGATATCCAGATACTGCTCACTGCAAACAGTTGGAAAGCAGCAAAACAGACACATGCTCCCTGGGGAAGCACTAGACTGCCTTTTTCTCTCAGGCTAAAATTAAAGTTAATACTTACTGAAGGGAGGGGCTGGGGGCAGGGAGGAAGTGCTTGTGCACAGATAAACATATCACCAAGCCTTTCAGAAAATTTCACCTCGAACATCTTCAGGGCAGTGTCATTTTATATGGAGGTCATCCAGGCAGGAGACTTTCCAGAATATCTGAGAAGGCAGTTAAGCTTTTTGAAATTATATTAATTTGGATAGGGTTAAATACTTAAAAAAAAGAAAAAAAAGAAAGAAAGAAAAAAAAATAAAATAAAAAAAAAGACAGAAAGTATTAAACCTAAATCATGAAAAGATAGCAGAAAAAAAATTTCCAAGTGTGTGAACTCTCAGTTCCTTCAAGGACTGCTGCTACTAGCTAAGGAGTCAAGCTCCAAGCTGTCTGGCAATCTCACTTTCAGACCAGTCCCACTACGAGGTTGCCCTACTGAAGCTGCATTTCCAGCTATCTGAAAAACCCACTCACAACCATTAACTTTGGGAATTACTGATTTCCAAACTGGACAGAGAATTTAGGAATCCACAGACAGAGCTACTGAAAGTCCAAATCAGGACCTTCAGGATTTCTGAACTGTGTCAAAACCAGCTCTGTTTTAGCACATCTGTCTTCATGCAGACCTCATCCAGCAGCAGTTCAGCTCCCCCAGGCTGGGTGAGGTAGGAGCAGCTGTACATGTTGGCCGCAGGTGCAAGCAGTCACTTCCAGCCCTGGAGGGACCGAGCTGCTGTGAGCCATTACAAGCTCTTAACGGCAGATTTTCTCTTCCTAATGTGATCCCTTCAGCTATTTTTGATGCCTTCCCTGCCAGGGGAACTGAGCTGCTGACTACCAGTAAACACGTTGCATCCCTGTGGTCACTTTTGAGTCCTTGGGGGCTCACAAGACACAGTTAAGTGACTCATTGTGTAAGAGCAATTGTTTCAACTTCTTGGATAATTACCTAATTTTAACACCTACCACATTCTAGGGTGAGCCAGTTTATACATGCCTTGTAACAAGTATCTTTCTGGGGAATATTGTCAGTCATTTAGTCACAGATTTCTTTCTAATACCTGCCTGAAAAGGTGATCACACCACTTAAACTCTTCTACTGACTGATTCTCCAGTACATCCCAAAAGACTTGCTGGAGTATTTCTTAAATGCAAAAGTTGTGTGGAACATTTTTCCAAAAATATAATAAATACTTATTCCACATCCTGTCTTACACTTGTTTAAGTACTGCTAAAAGTTGATGGGATTCTGAGCAAATCAAAGCAATTGTCAACACGGGCTATTCTACTTTGAGCTTGATGTTCAATAACGTTGAGTTTCCCATAACTTCATTTGAAGTTATGAGGTTGGCGTATTCTTAAAAGCAGATCCCTAAATGGCTGGTAAGAGGTCAGAGACACAAGTAACTGGAGATGCATTTGTAATGGCTGTCATCAATAGAGGGTTCTGATATTTCCAAATATTCTGATTCAGAGTACAATCCCAAATGTATGAAATTTTTGGTGAAACAAGCAATGAAATTTACCCCAGTTTTATGGGAAAGGCTGTGGGACCACATGAGAAAAAAAAGGGACTTGGGAAAACTTGAACTCAGAGCAGCCCACTTGAAGCCACCCACTCTAGTAGTGCTGGGGTCCTGGTGCCATTGTTTCTTTGGCAGCCTGGGACCTGAGGGAGCAAGAGGAGCAATTGAGAAGAGCTCGCTAAAGGCTTTTCCTATATTACTAAAGACTTCAAGAACAATAAGAGCATAACCCTTCAACTTTAACAAACTCTCACATATACTTCCCTGAAATCTTCCTAACTCGATCTAAAACTAGTTGTTGCAATGCAGATTTGTTGTAGAAGGCTTGAAGCAGTCCTGTAGGACAGTGATATTTTTAACCACTTGTTACCCAAGCTTTTATTCAATTCCTAGAAATATTCATATCTGTGGCCATCACATTAGCTGGTAGGACTCCTTTTTACTCACAAAAATAATCATTGACTCACAAAAATAATCATTGACACAGGCTAGAGGAGGGAGGGGCAGAAAACAATTAAAATTTATTAGACTTATAATGAAACATTGTTTAGTTATAGAAATGTATGTACATAATAGAAACAGCATTTTCTTCTTCTAACAAAACACCAAATGATACAGGCAACTTGCACAGCAATATCAGCAACATTAGCTGCAACACATAACCCGGCCAGAGCCACAGCAGAGAGGAACTTGAAAGCTCCAAGTGCTTTCAGTCACTGGGCTCAGACAGGTGTAACAATAAGTTCTTGGTCTCACACAAACACCACATCTGTGAATGGTGCCAAGATGTTTCCGTGGCCATGAGGATCAACTGATACCAGGAATGGATTGTGAAATGATTAGTTATACAACAGACTTTTCACTCTCCTAAGTGAGAAAACTGTGATAGTGGTATTTGTAAAGGAGGAAGTATTGCAGGCTTGTAGTTTGAACAGCTGAAAAGAACGTCAGTTCTCTGAAGTTCTTTGTTTCTAGTCTTCTGTTTTAAATGCTTTGATTTCCCCCTCCCCCTCACTCCCACCCCTGAAAGGAATACTTACTTATGTAAAACCCTCAAAACTCCTTAAAATTCTGGACTGAGGGTCTCTTGTTATTTGCTATTGGTACCAACCTGCCTCATGTCTGAGCTCAGGCATCCCATCTCTTCAGTACTCAACTTGCGAAATCTTTATTCAGATTATTTATTCAATGAATACTTCAGAATTTTACACAAAATGCAATGATTTAGTGTAGGAATGGAGGAGACATTTAAGTCAAATACATTGTTTTGAGGAGAATGCACCCAGAATTATTGTTTTCTTGGGTAAATGTTCTTATATGAGATTCTCTACCTGAAATTGATCCACTTTCTACTGGGGTAGTACATCAATCTATAAGCTCCAGCTGGCTGCTAGCCTAAAGGTTGGGACAACGCCAGGGAGGCGTGACACCTGGCTCCCAATCCCTGATCCAGAAAGCACTTCCTTAATTACACAAAGTGAAGACAGCAGGCACACATCTTTAGACTGGCTTGATACTGAGCCACACTCATATGAACTGAGAGGTCAGATGAAAGGAATCATAGAATCATTTCTATTGGAAAAGACCTTTAAGGTCGTGAAGTCAAACCATTAACCCAGCACTGCCAAGTCCACCACTAAGCCACCACCTATCCAAACTATGAGAAGCCAGTTTTTCCAGGAGAATGATATGAGAAATTGTGACAAAGGCTTTATTAAAGTCCAGGTAGACAACATCAACAGCCTTTCCCTCATCCACTAAGCATGTCACCTTGTCAAAGTAGAAGATCAAGTTCATTAAGCAGGATCTGCCTTTAATAAACCCATGCTCCCTGGGCCTGAGCCCCTGGCTGTTCTGGGAGAAGTCTTTAGTAGCAAGACTAGTCTTTAAAAGCAAGACCAGTCAGTGTGACCTTGGTGCTGGGGAAGGTTATAGAGTAGATGGTCTTGAGTGTCATCACAATTGTGAGACTTCTCCCATCTGCTTGTAGAATATCTCATCAACCTCTTCATCCTGTTTAGGTGGTCTAGAACAGACTCACAGCATGACATCGGCCTTGTTGGCCTTCCTCCCAACTGTTACCCATAAAAGCTCAACCCTATCATCGCCATCATTAAGCTCTAGCAGTTTGGTTTGTATTTTAAACAGCTGTTGCAACAACTGAACTGTTAGAGTACGAAACAGTAAATTCTTGTTCAGAATCCCTGTGAGTCTGCACTCCAACTCCCCAGAAAAATTGTTTGGCAAATTCCTACATAAATTTGCTTATAGATTTAATATTACAAAATGTGCATCTCCTATGCAAAAAATTCATTAAAACTCAACAGGGCCCATACAGACATGAATAATTTACATCAACCTTATGATCATTAACAAAAACCCACCAAAAGTACTCTATTTTTCAAAAAGAAATTTTCTATTAAATAGAGTTTCCAACAGCAGCAAAATTTTCATAATGACTACATTCTTAATTTTTTCATGTCGGTATCTTGCTTTATGCAAGATGTTGGCATCTTGCCTTTAAAGTTTAGGCATCCCTAAGCATCTACAGGGAAAAGACTCAAAAACATACATGCAAACTAATTCACTTTGAAAAAAAGAGAGGAAAATCCATGTGAACAGAAAAGCAGACAATGCAATATCACATAGAGTTGAATAGACTTTATTTAAGTTGCCTTTGAAAATTATATTTCTTAAAGCAATACTTGTTTTTTCCCATTTCTTCCTTCACAGAGAAAATCTTGCTTCCTGGAAACAAACAAAAAAACCCAAACAAAAACCCACCCAAAACTTTTATTTTGGAAAAATACCTTCATTCTATGGTCATTGCCCTAAAGACAATATATATATTGTCCATAGTTGAAGATCAGTATTGAAATGACTGAATTTCCAAGATTATATTTTTAAAATGTCAGCTTTAGAAAAAGACAAACATTGTACTTTAGAAGACTTGGTCACATCATTGGAAAGTAGAGCTGTAGCTGTTACCAAAAGCTTCTTTCTGTTTGCCTTTCACTGTAAGGACATTTAGCCATATGCCATATTTAAAAAGTTTGCCAAGTAGTTATTTTCCATTCAGATCAGGTGAAAAAAACCCCTCTTTTTGAGCAAAGCCAGTTAGGTGTGTTTATGTAGTTGTTCAATAGAGATTTTTTGTGAAAGGCTTCTATCTTCAACTCCCTGTATTAACTGCGGAATTTTGTTTTCTTTTTGATTTTTGGGGGTTGGATTTGTTGGGTTTTTTTACACTTTGTCTCCTGAAAAGTGCTGGCATAAGTGTCTGGTAGACAGAGCTTGGCTGGCAGATGTTTTTTACATAACTCCATTGCCCAGTGCAAGAAACATATATTTTTACTATGAGATCATGGGCGTTCTGTGTACCTTTCATAACTATTAAAGTTACTTGGGCAATGCTGTAAAATATGTTTTTGCGTTTACTTTTTCCATGGGACAGCTTCTTATTTTTATCTGTCTTCGCAGTGGAAGGGTCAGTATATTCAAAACTGGACTTACCTAAATGTTGTCTGGCATTCAAGTACAAGTCCACAAATGTTAAATGCTATAGGAACAGATTGCAGTGTTTCAGGATTGATGTTCCTTTAACTCTGATTACTTACTTTGTCCTTTAAATCTCATGTGCTGGGTTGAAAACAAGTAGCTATGTGCCACCTGATAAGCACTTCTAAATTCTTCTGTCTTCTGTTTCCAACTAAGCTTGTATTTTTCCTCTTAGATAGATGCTTGTTCCAGGGTCCTTAAAGGCATGGATTAGCAGGCTGCTGGAGTATCTTTAAGCTTCATGTTGTTCTTTAATTCTTTTTAAAGTTTCTTTTAGATATCTAATATCTCAAGGTATCATAGAATAATTTTGGAGATACTCTTATCTAAATTTCAGTTTGAAGGACTGAAGTTACACTTTCCCTAAAACTCTCAGAGAACTTTCCTTTCCCTCCCCACATCCTTTTCCTTGTAGCCTGGCTATTACGTTTTAAAAGCTCTGTGAGCATTCCTCTGGTGTGTATCTTCAACTACCATGCCCAGCATCAAGAATGTGACCTTAAAGTCATTTGTCTTATCACTAAAGCATTGCTGCCTCTACAGATTTTTTTTCGCCATAATTTTGTTCTTTGGATTGTTTCTGTAGGAACCAGACTTTCAGAGCCTAGATGGCAAATTCTGGGGAAGATTGGACAAAAATAAATGGCAACATGTGAAAACTGAACTTCAAAATAATCATAAAATAAATGGAGTTTGCATTTTTCTACCTAGAGTACCTTAGCACACATATAAAACAGATCAAGTCTCAACCCATTTCACCCTACAAACATTAAAGAAAAAGTGAGCTCTGCTTCAACAATGTGATACATGCCTTTGGAAAAATATTTTCTGGAGTATTTCCCTTAACACAACACAATCCACAGGATATATTA
This sequence comes from Orthonyx spaldingii, assembly GCA_013397795.1. Taxonomy (NCBI): domain Eukaryota; kingdom Metazoa; phylum Chordata; class Aves; order Passeriformes; family Orthonychidae; genus Orthonyx; species Orthonyx spaldingii. The sequence goes on from VZTJ01001360.1 coordinate 451,045, forward strand.
AGGAACTCGCCATGTTGCAGTTTGTGTTGTGGGAGGTGTGATAAGTTAGTAGTGCTAACAGTTGTCTGTGAATGATTGGTGTAGTAAGACCATAGCAATGTTCAAAGAATATGTATCAGCTACATAAAAATTGTCTGTTTTGTTCTGTTTAGGCAGCCACATAAATTACATAAACTGAGTTACATAAGCTGAGCGTGGCAATAGTATTTGTAAATCACACATTTGAAAGGAGAGCAAAGAAGCAACTCAGATTATATAAAAAGTAGAAGGTGAAACGGAATGTGGTTGGTCTGATGTTAGGAAGGAGGCTAGAAAGTCTTCTGCAAACTACTGGACACCAGGACATAGCTCCACTGCAATCTTCTATTCATCTTGCAACATGCTATGCATTCACGGTGTCATAAAACTGGGATTACATGCGACCAGTCAACTTCTGACATTTTTTCTTCATTTTAGGGGCTCAGAAAAATCAATTTTCTCATAAAGACTCTTCAAAGTACACCTTGTTAAGAGAAATGGGGAAAAAGTCATTACAAAATACTGTTGTCTTAGTGAATGTTGTCTCATTTAGCTGTGAATAAGAGCTGGGCAAAGCTTTCAGTGCAAAACTCCAAATTGTATGAAACATCTGTTTTTTAATTCTGTTAAAATCCAAACTTAGCCCAAGTTCTTCGAAAGTTTTTCTGAACTTCACAAGCATTCTTGTATTATGAAACATAGTACTGAGGAAAGCTGTCCTGATTTGTGGTTTTGAATGGATACCATGCAAAATCTCTGGATTTTTCACAAGATTAGGTGAAACTTGGTGATTTTGACAGAAGGTTTTATTTGAATTTCTGGGTTCTGACATCAGCATAGACAGAAAATGCAGTCTTTACATGGATTACATGGATTACCATCCAAACCTAGGGTGAGTAGAAAAACAAAAATATTTTGAAACCCAATAAAAGAGAATGAGCAAAGTATTTGTTATCCACAGATTTTATGAGACAATAACATAAACTAAAGTATAATAACTGTGAATGGTTTTATACTTGTGACTGGTTTAGGGTACAGGTTATCAAAATTAAGTAAAAATATCAAAGTTCTGTGATTACAATATCAGATGTATACCTGTGAACATGAATGGTGATTAACTCTGCCTAAATGAGTGCTAAGAACTCATTTCAAATTTTCTGATTCTTCCTTTTTCCTAGGGAAATCCCACTGGGAAGAAAGAAGAGGGAAAAAAAAACCACAGAAGAAAATACCTTGAAGTAAAAACTCTTAAAGCTAGTGGTTTTGCCCAGTTCTTTTCTGAAGCTTATGTATTTAAAAATCCCTACTGTAATGGCAGATCTGAAAAAGTTAGGTTTTTAAAAGGCTAAAATACTCTCCAGCTTTTACTCTAGTCAAATAAGTATGTCCACACTTATTTACATCAAAGTTGAATTAACTTATGGATGTGCATTATTGATTTATCTTGAAGTTCACATAGAGTGTCTATTTCTTATTATATAGGTGATGTTTGTGTTTATTTGTGTTACTCAACATTCAAATACCGGTCCACAAAACTGTTTTAAATACAAATCCCGTAATTTCATAGAGCTATTTCCAAACTCCTAGGATAATGCTGGCTACAACAGAACACCAAGACACCGCTGTCACCAGAGTGGCACCAGTGGAGATCTTACCTATGTTTGGTTTTGCATGATGCATTCTTTTTATAGTGCATTTACCAGTCATAGCACAACATTTTTGTACCAATTTCCACTGCATTTATACAAGTAAATTTCTTAATTTCTGTATCTTTTCATCTGTTCAAGAGAAAATCTGCCACATTAAATGCAACAGGAATAATGGAATTGTCTTGCAGAATAAGTATTCTGCCAGGAGGAAACAGATCCAAGACTTGTTTGACAGAAATATTTCCTTCAACTTTTACTACACTGCAACCCATACAAAATCCCCTCAGTCTGAGTATCAGAAAACATCTAATGAGAATACTGCTCACAGATTTGGCACAAATTAAATCAGTCCTGTACTGAGGATGGTGATATAGTGTTAGACACAATTTGGTTGTGTGACTTTTTATTCTCTTAATTTCGTCTAGCCTTTGTTCTACGTAGTCCCAAGAAAAGGCATCATAGGCTTTTTATTCTCTGTCCAAGTCTTTCAGTTCAGTGCCATTGACAGTTTCAGAACAGCTGCCTAATCGCTAAACTTTTTAAATGCCTAAATATCTGTAAATAAATGCATGAAAGTTACACAGATATTGGGAAGAGAAAAGGATTTTTTAACTGGTGGGAGCCCATATTTTGTCCACATCCCAAGATACTACAAAGCAAAATTACCAGTCTCTGAAAACACTGAAGTTAGCAAACAAGATCCAAAGTTCAGTGTGTCTGCTTCCTTCTAATATGATGGACACAATTTCAAAACTGTCCTTCAAGCTGGGAATTAGACCTCATTTTTCATACCATAGGCCTGTGCGACATTCAGTATAATCACCCCTTTCTTTCAGTATTGCATTCCAAAGGAAGGTTTGGAGCTGAGGTTTCAGACAGGAGACCTGTGACGAGTACCCATCCAGTTCTGCTGTGTTGCTCCATGTGAGGTGGCCAAAATTCACCCTTTTCCTCTACATTTCACCTCAACATATCCTAGAAATTTATTGGAGAAGAGATTTCTGAGGATCCCTCTGTCAGATAAAATGTAAGGGCAGCTTAAGACCCAACTCCAGTTCTGCATTGCTCTGACTGGACACCAACAGCTGGAAGTTTTTAAGTGAAAATGCCTTTGTTGAACTTTCTCCTCTATTCTCATTTCATTCCATTTTATAATACCAGGTAATTTCCACAAACCATTCTTGAACAGACAAGAGTAATATAATAACAGGTTATTCCTCCACAATGTATTGTTGCACAGAATTCTCTTCCCACACAACATGGCTGAGTGAATCAGTCTAGATTCAGAAAATATGAATCTTAAACATTCAGTTTATTAGAAAAGTTGCAAAAGTTTAAACAAATTGCATCTATAAGATCCATTTAAACTTCTGTGCATTTAGCTTCCACTGAATGAGCTAACCTTTGCATATATCACTCTCATTTGCATTGCTAAGGTTCAAAGATAAATCAAGATGATTTAAGGAAAGACTGAGGAGTTTAAAATACATGTATGTAGAAATTTCGTATTAGTTATCATCTCATGCAAAGAAACCAGTTTACTCTTCCACATTGCTATCAAAACCAGTGAGCTTTTGGAAGGATGGACAACTATACAATTTTGCCATCAATTTACAATTTTTTGAAAGTAAATTCTGAAGCGCTGAAGTATTATTGAAAAAAATTATTAGTATTCTAGTCCTTACAGGCTCTAGAAAAAGGAAATCTCCTGCAAAAACTTAATTTTACCCCCAATGAGATTAAAGTAAAGAATGTTTTGCATGGTTTTCAGCTGTCACTAATTATACTTAATTCAGTTCTCTGTAAAATTATACAGTAGAACATAAAGACCTCTTCTTGTTCAATATTTTTCCTTTAGATAATCTAGGTGCTAATTAAAACCAAGGGGAAGAAAATCTTTTGTAAAGAAGGCTTAATTCTATCATCATAGCATAATGCACCAATTAAGTATGAAGACTTATTTGCATGTTGCCAACCTCTTGGGGTCCATGGAAATGTGTTTCTTTGTCTCAGTGAATTCTGCCTAAGGAAACCAACCTATGTATGTCAGGTACAGGAACATCTACAATGGCTAGAAAGAACAGTAATAGCACTGAAATCTAGAAGTTCATCCTGAACGTTGAGTCTGTTTGGAAATACAAAGCAGAATAGAAAATGAATTAGAAAATTACATAGCCCAGCCCAGAAAGTCTGAGGTACCAGCTATGAACATATGCTTATTACGGCTGCCAACAGCAGCTGAAAGAAAACTCACCTTAACAAAGTGAGAAAATGACAGAAAATCCCACACACTTCAATTTTAACACTCTGCATTGTTTTTTCTGATAATGAGGTCAATACTGATGAAGGATTTTAATGTAATGACCACTGTGGAGTGCTTACAACTTTGCATGCCCAATCAGGACAACAAAACAGAAAGAAAACTTCTTGCACTAAGGAATCTGAAAAACAATAAATCAGAAAGTGGGTACCCTGTACCTGGTACATATTTGAAAAGAGAATTGCTGTACTACCCCAGTTTGAACTGACCAAATGGTATCTTCCCAAGTTTACCCTACAACACTGAGTGTTAAGCAACAGTCTTGAAGAGTGAACTGCATCTAAAAGTAGTGCCCCATCAAAAAGATTTCTTTGGAGCCAGCACTTCTCAAGTTTAATCGAAAAGGAATCTTGTCATGTGGAACTATTCGTACGCATAACCATTTTTAGTTGTTAAATATTCACCAGAATTGTTACATTTTTACCAAATCTCGCAGCAAAGCAACCTTCAGTTTAAAATGTAATTGCAAGAAATCTAAGTTAAACAACTACAGCCTCTTCCACTGAGTTTTGAGGGAAGATCCAACCAAACTATTAATGCAGATTTCCTCAAAAAGAATCCAAGATACTTAGTGAGAAACTCGTGTCCTCCATGTTTCTTAGGAAAAAAAATTTAAAAAGACAGAAATGAAAAAAACCCCACCATATTATTTGTTCTTGAGGAAATTAACTGTGTATTTGGTCAAACCAGTATTATATAAAAACATACTTCTTTTTTTCACTTCTGAGAAATTGCTGTTAGATAAAAAGATCTTAGTTCAATGAAAATAATCTGGATTCTCTTCCAGTTTGACATGATGATTTGTTCCAAAATGGAAGCTACTTGTAACTAAGGAAAAAAAAATTTGAAAGAGAAATTAGAAGTCATTTATAAAACTAAAAGTAAGCATTCCATTACTTGGGGCAAAAAATTTGCTGGAAAATGAGAAAAGCTAAGATGCTTTAGATGATTTCTTGAGCTGAAAAAACCCTGTCCTTCTAGCGCTATACCTTTAAGTTTAATGTGTTAGCTTGCTCTGTATGTTTCCACCTTTTCAATATCTGGTTTTGCTGTTTTCTGTTCCATTTTGTCTGAAATTACCAACTTTCCAATCGTTAGATTGAAGAAGTGGCTGCAGATGGGCCCCAGAAGCTTGAAGAAACTTAAAAAATTATGGGAGTCCTCCAACTTGTGACCAAGCATTCAGGGCTGATTTCCTGCCTATTTGCACAGCCAGGTCATGGCTGCATGGGAATGCCATTACTCATATCCATAAGTATTTCCACTTGAGATGAGATTTTATCCCATGTTAGGTCCTTAGGAGCTCTACTAACCTTCTCCTAGCTGGAAATCATTGATTCCAGAGGCCCCTTAAGTTGGGATATCAGTGGGTATGATGGGCTTCTAAACCCTAGATTTATGCAAAATTCCTCTTAGTAAGGATATTTCTCCTCTAAAAACAGAACTGCAAAGTGATTAATTTCTTGAACTGTTTAACTGAGAAATTATGTGGCTGCAGCTTAAGGTTTTCCTAGCATTAGAGAAGTGTTGCAGATATCTCTTCATTATCACTACATGAATTTCAAGTTAACCCTTTACATATTATCTAGTCATATGTGTTCTTAAGGTCAGCTCAGTTGGTTGTGATCTTTTTTGTCCTCAGCTATTTTTTAATACCATTCCTTCCACCGCTGTCTTTGGCATTTTTTTTTCCTGCTCACAAGTTGATAATTTTGATTTGTAGTGCTTTTCTTCGCCCTCCCAAAGTATTTGAATAAGAGCTGAAACAGCCAGACGGAACAGCCTTATTTCATTCTGGTCATGGAATGAAATTGACACTCTAAGGTTTTCAAGGCAATACTGATAAATAAAAGTCTTTAAGGAAACTGCAAAATATAGCATAAAATCCTGACCATGGCTAAACAATAACCATGGGGCATCTGAACTGCCTGTACTTCCTGTAACTCCAGACCCACCACTCTGGAGAACATCTGAGGCATGTGGCCTTCCTATGGACCTCCTTACCTCCAGAACTGGACCAAGAACTAGTTAGCTTAGCACTAGACTAGTTTACTTGACTGCTTCATGCAGTCCTCTGTGCTTCCAGACATCATATTTAAATCAGTGGGAACATCTGCAGAGAACAGAACAAATTAAAGAATTGTTTAATTTAGAGTTTAGCATAGAAAACATTATTATGCAATCCTAAGTATCTTGCATTTATTTTTCACATCCTATTAGCATACATCATTGCTTGTGGAAATAGCTGTAAGAGACTGATAAATGAAAAAGTACAAATAGATTCTTCTTCCATCATGACCTCAAAAACTGTTGGCTGTATTTAGCAGAGTTTTTAAAAACAGAATTCTTGTATAACCAACTGTCTTATCTTACATTATCATCTGCTGGAATAAGACAAATGTAGACAAAACAACATGCTTCTGTAAGACAGTGCAGCATAAGTAGATTAATGGAAGGTCGGTTATATAAACTTTCAGGTTTTGAGATATGCAAAAACGGATGGCACTTTCTGTGGCTGATAAACAATTAAACATTAAATATTGAAAAAAATATCATTAACTCTGGCTTTTATTTCACAATATTTATAAAAATATTTGTTTAAAACATGGAGACTAGTTTACATTTTTAGCACTTGTCTTTAATAGCTTGAACTGCAGTAAGCCCAAATTACAAAGTTGTAGTATCTAGATACCCTTCTAGTCAGTACAATATAATCAGTGTGAGCTTCAGTCACATGATTTATCTAATTCCAGTTTTAATAGAACGGTCAGGTTCCAAATATAAGCATAAATAATACCTCACATGGGATTAGAGAGTCATCTGTTGTGCTACTAAATACCTGGAACAATAGCCCCTAACAGCAAGCACATCAAGATCTTTCCATTCTCTCTGCTTAAGTGTTCATTAAACAAATTAACATCCTGCTACAATAATAACAAACTCTGAGTATTTTATTGTGGTTCTTGTTACTCATTTTACAGCACATGTTGCATTTGTCTGAGGGAAAGAAATGTAAAGTAAGTGCATTTTTAGTTCCTCATCTTTTCAGTAAGGCTTTGAAAAGTTACTTGAATGTCATGGTCATGTAGAAGTGCCTTATAGTTCTAGTCCAGAGTCCCCACTCACTCCCTACAAGCTGGAGCCAGCCCATTAAGAGGGATGCTCAGCCTGGTGTAGTGTGACAGCACAGCCAGGCCACACAGAGGGGCTCAGGGACCCAGAATTGAGGGAAGTTGCGAGAAGTGATTCTGGCTCCCCAGGGAACACATTACTCAAACTTTCCTCTGAAGAGGGAACAAGAAGCTTAGAACTCCTAAGTTCTGCTTTTATTAGTGGCTTTCAATGCTGTTTGTTAAAATCTGTAGCTCATCTTTGGAGGAAATTATATCTCCCACTGACTATAAGAAGAGTGAGCAAGTGGTACGATTTGTTTCACTTTATACAGAGACCGAAAGCTAATTTTTGTTTTGCAAAACCTTAACTGGAGGCACCCATGTTGCATTTCAGGATCTTCCCCTAAGCCCTGAAACTCATTCAGGTTGATAAGTAATTAATATTGTCATCAGGAAGCTATAGCATAGGTTGTAAAACCTCCAGTCTTTGAGAATATACAAAATCCTTTACCCTTATCTGCAGGAATTGCTTAGGAAAGGAAAAGATATGCTGTTTTACCCTTTTTTATGGTAACAAGAAGTCCAAAGTAAACTGTAGGAGACATACAACAGGTCAAAGACTGATCTTCATCTTCCCCAGCAGACCTGGCATTCTCATCCTGCCGTTCCAGACTGGTTCGAGAAAGATCACTTCACGTTTGAAACAGAAGCTCTGTCTAAGGAAATGTTCTTGGATAAATTTTTCTATGTTGACTGTACTTTCTCTGCTTCCTATGTTAAAATGAATGTCCTTATACATATTTCAGTGAGTTTTTTTATTGAGTTAGCAGGTCTCAGTGAAAATTTCTTTTTATATAAGATTAATGCCACTTCTTAACGTGTGTCTCAGTTTGCTGACATAATATAATCCTTGTAAACTCAAAATCCAGAGGAGGTGGCATAGGAAATTGTGCCTGTAGGAGCATATTTCTCTTATTTTGTACTAGCCAAAAGTCAAAGAAACATCATTAGTTGCTCAAGTAAAACAAAACAAAACAAAACAAAAAAAAAACCCAAAACCAAAAACAAAACAAAACAAAAAAAACAAAAAGAAAGAATGGCCTTGAATTCTAAAGTATCTCTTATTTTGAATTTCATTTGAATATTGAGGCAGTTTTAATCTCACAAATCAATCTGTTCTTCATAAACTCCACCCTTTCCAAAAGAAAATCCTTGAAGCATTTTTGTTTTATTATACTATAATACAGTTACAGAAAATGACACTGGTAAGGAAAAAGTTGGTGAGAACAGATGTTTCTCTGACACAAGCAGGATCCACTATCCCTTGTAAGTGCTCACAAATATGTATCAAAACATCTCTTAAAAACCTTTGGCGACATGAACCTTCCCAATTCCCCAGACAATAAAAGCCAGTGCTAATCAGACCCTTACATAGCTGAAAAGTTTCCATAATATTCAAGTTGAATTTTTCTACTGCAATTTAATCTCCCCATCCTGTCCAACATAAATCCAAAGAACAGATCTCACTCTCTCTATGAGAGATTTATAAACTTGAAGACTGACATTATTTCTCTCTTCCATCATATTTCCTAGACTATCCAGTTGCTTTTAAGTCACATTCACACATCATTATTTCTGGTTTTATTTCTAGATTTCTCAAGACTGATAGACCTTTCTATGGGATGGGATGAAGGTTTTGCAAGAGGAAGGCAGCGAAAAAGTGATAGGTTGGTTTTTATCTTGTCAGTGAACTCAGGATACAATCCAGGAGTTCAAGCCAGCCTTGGCAGGAGTAAGTTCATCACACTGATTTCTAGAGGTTCTCCTTTGGTCCCTCTAATACTCATGTTTTCTAAATGTGTGGTGAATAAAAACCAACAGCATTCTGTCCTCTGACCTCTAGAATTGAGAAGAATGGTAAGATAATTTTATCTTTTGTGAATTGAAATGTCTCTTTACACATCTCTTGGTTTTCTTCATATATCCCAGGATGACACTTGTTTCTTTTTGTACGCACGTGATATTGTTGACATTTTTTCAGCTTGTCATCTTCTATAAGCACTGTTTTCTCTTTCACAGGTCTGCTGTAGCTCTTTCTACACTTTTTTCCCTCTAAACATGGATCCTTTCATTCATCCTTGTAGCCTTTAATCTTAATATTGTTCAGATCATTTCTCCAACTGGTGAAAATCATTGTGAATTCTCTGTTCTGCATCAGTCTTGCAGCTCATTCCCATTTCACTTCATCACTAGGTCATATTACTTGTAAATATAATGAATATCCTCTTCAGTCAAGGGTATTCTGGGCTGCATTAGGAAGAGCATTACCATCTGGTTTATCCCTCCTCTCTACTAATCCCTAGTGAGACCACACGTGGACTGCCGTATCCAGTTTTGTGTGCCCCAGTGTGGAGTTACAGAATGTAGGTATCAAGGCAACAGGCCTTGAAAGCCAGAGTGGCCTGCTGTCTTTGGTCTGGAAGAAACCCTGGGACTCATGAAAAACATCCTGGTCACAGGGGAAGTAGAAGGAAAATGCATTGTGGGTTTGTGAACTGCTGGACCCGTCAGAAGAGAAAAATACCGTTTGTTACCTTAAAAGGTATTGTTTACCTGTTGCCATAAAAGGTAATGCTGTGAAACAGAATGGGTGATTGGAGCACACTGTGGTGTAGAGTTATTTCCTATTTGTGTGATACCATATAAAGATTTATTGCTACGTAATAAAACCCTTTTTTCACATGCCACCATCTTGTGAAGTCTGTACCTCCATAATCGCTGCACCCCAGAACAAGAAAAATATAGACTTACTGGAGCAAGTCCATCACAGGGACAAAAAGATGATGGACTGAAGCATCTCAGATATGAGAAAAGGATAATAACTGTTTAGACTGGACAAGAACAGGCTCCCTTCCTGAGGTCACTTTGTCCTGAATGCCTGCATGGCATCACTGCCAATACTGGCCACCAATCTGTTTGCTTTCCTAGACCATGACATCTGATCTTCTTGTGCTGCCAAAGATACCCATTGATGCTGCTCTGCCTTCAGGGACTCCACAGCCATATGGGATTTGTTTGCCCTGGGTTCTGGGGCCATACTGTTGATCTTGTCTCTCCTTCCAGACTCAAGCACACAGTCAGAGCTGGCCAGCCCCATCATGCCAGACAGGTCAATTTGTCCTACAGCTCCCTGGCTTCTGCAAACAGTAGCTGATCAGGTCAGAAAGAGACTAACAGTATGCATATTTTAACTTACTCATGGTCCCACACCTCTGTGAAATCTGTCCACTCCAAAGAAGCCAAGGCTGATTCAGTAGCCTTGCAAAGTGGTAGAAACCAAACGTGCTTTTTATTTTTATTTAAATAGATAATATTTTCATTTAAACTTAATTAACACTTTCATTAGCTCTAATTAAAGAGTGTCTGATGTGTTATATACCTATACACTTGTGGATACATATTTGATATTTTTTATCTTTGTATTTAGCTATATATTCATACATAAATAAATAAAACCCAACATTTATTCATATTTGTACTCTCCTTTCCATAAATAGAAAAAAAAAAATAAAAGTATGTGTCTTTATATAAAAACCCTTCCATACCTGAAGGAAACAAGCAGCCAGTCAGAGGGTGCTTTGTGATCACGTGGCAATGGCAGGTTCAAAAAGGGGTGAACCTGCCACATGTAAGCCTGTGAGGTTATGACATTTTCCGTGATAATGACTATTATAACATTATATGTTATAACATTAATTATAGCATTATTATGGGAAGAAAAAGAAACTAAAATCATCAGAATAAGGCCAGTAGATTAAAGAGTAAAATGTGTGGGTTTGACTTCTCTAATTGGTACATCAATAAAATTTATATATTGAGGAATCTCTTTAAAACAAGTCATTTTGTAAATTTCCATTCCATAGTGAAGTTGATTTGACACTATAAAGTTATATTAGCTGAGTTTAGAATGCCTGCATTCTCTAAGAACCTTATTAATTGTAATATATATTCTGCGTCCTGCTCTCTACTGGCTGTATATAATGACCTTTTCATTGAAGCAAATCAATCCAAATGAAAGAAGTAAAAAAGTTTGCAATAGATAAAAATGATACATGGCAAAGACTTCACATTTCATGCCTAGATTTGTTTATTACATAGTTACTCAGTTCTCTAAATCTCTTATAATAGCAACACATTTAAATAAACAAATCTGGTGTTTGTGTTCATGTTTGCATTTTATCTCACATTTTTGTATCATAGGATCATTTTTAGGCCTCCTTTTGGGGATGTCCCAGAAGATTATTAATCCCAGAGCTGAGTACTTTAGATAACACAGGTAGCCAACACACAAGTACTAAAAATACCCACATTTATTCATTAAACTTCTAGTGAATAAACTCCAGTTAATCAACTGGCTTTAATATCTCCACATCATCTATAAATATAAAGAACAGTGCCAACAAGATATTTTATTCTAGGAGGTTTTTAATTGTGGTTTAAAACCCTTACTTGGCATCACATCAAATTAAGAACTTGGTAGAACTAAGTTGGATGTACATGGCAAAACTGGATTTTATCTTAGAGGGAAAAAGTCAGTTGGTATTGATACACAGAGATCTAAATATTGAATAGATAGAATAAAGCTAAAGACATGTTAGAGCTTCATGATGAGACTACTCCATAAACAGATAAGTCTAAAAGGAATTGTTGACAATCAATTTATGTCAAAACCAGAGCTCACCTGAATTAGGTACTACAAGTGCAAATCACCAGTGACTATTCCAAAACTTCTTTGGGCTGCTATATGCTTTCAAAACAAGAAAAATCAATGTAGCCAGATGCATAACAGTGCATGACAGGACATTTTTCTTCATGTGTGTATAGTTTTACTGTCTTTTTCTTTCCAGAACATGTTATCAGCCAGAAGACCTCAATTTGCGAGCCTCCTTGAGAAGAAAGAAACAATTACACATTTCTTCTTCTGCACTGTCTTGTCCTCATCAAGACTGACTTGTTTGTTGATCCTGGTTACTCACTGAATGTGATTAGTTTGTCCTGCAGGTTTTCATTACAAATTTTATTGAGTACTTTCACAGCAGTGTCTCATATACATGGGTCTCTTATTCCTTCTCTTTTCACATCACTAATGTGATAAAATTCAACTACTCTAGAATGATAAGGAAACAATTCATACTAATTTTCCTGCAGCTTCAAACATAGTTTCTGATATTTTCTTTTGTCTGATATGAAAGGTTTTCATTAATATTTTCTGAGAGATTTTCTAAATAGTTTCTTGTATTTAATCAGCATTTCATTTTTCACATGACTGTTAAATATGATCAGTTCCCAGCAGAGCTAATTTGATGTTATAGTGTTAATGCTATTATTGTTTTTGCAACTGTGTAATGGTTTTGCTGAGTGAAATCATGGGGGAAAACAAACTGCTCATTCAAACTTGAGGCAAAGGCCAATTGCTTTCGGAATATTTTAATTGTAGTTCCTAAGAGCTAGGAACAAAACATCAGGAATACTTACAGCAAAACCAAAACAGACCATCTCTCTGTTTCATCAGACAAAGAAATATAATTATTGTATTTTTTCCAGTACCTATAAGGGTGGAGGAAAGAGTGTAGTTTGGATATGAATGTTTTTATATCCACTCTCTTATTGATTATCTTTCCTTTACTGCTTAACAAGTGTTAAGGCTGAAAGAATTGGTAGGCAAACATATAAAATTAAGTCTCTTTTCTTTTCCCTTATCTTCTTCAGATTCATGTCTTTCCCTTATTTTCTTTGGATCCAAGCTTGGATGATGACGATGATGTTTGGTGATTTTCAGATATTGAATGCAGAACACACTTCCTGCACTGCTTATTGCAAGTTTTCACACTTTCCAGATATATAGTTCTTTCTGCATAGACCTGCAAGCTGATGTCAGAGAAGCTTATAAAATTGAGAGAAATAATATATTCAAATGAGATTTACTTTCTAAACTGGTCAAACCAGATAAATCAATTAAAGCAAATAAAACTCTATCAGCGTTTGAATACCAATTTATGATGTCAAATGGAATTGGTACTACATGAGTGATTTAAAAATTCATGAGGTTTTAGAAGGATAACCCAGAATGTGCAATCATACACCCAATCAGGCAAGATCTCTCAGAATTGAGGAATTACCTCCAGTAGCAATTTCATTCAAGGGGAGAGGTCCCAAATACAGAACCCCTGAAGATCCTCTGCTCCGAGCAGGACTGACTCAACAGACCCCCTCTGGCAGATCTCCATTCATAGCCTGGTTGAGTCTGATCTGTGGTCAGATGTGGTCACTTCAGCCAGGGCCGGTTGGTGTTACAAGGCTGAAGCCAAATATCACATGGCTGAGGTCAGACACAAGTCACTGCCTGGAGGACCTTGATCCCTGTTAGAGCAGGTGCACCTGCCATGGGTGAAATTGTCCACTTAAGACATATTAGATTAGGGAATATTGACCTGTAAATCAGGGAAGAAAGGTTTCTCAGAAACAGACGTCACTTAGTTTTCACAGCTGTTCATAAGCCTATCTGATCAATTAAGGGCCACCAAGATAGTCTTGCCTAATAGAAAGGGTAAGGCCAAAACGATAAAGACTGTTTGCTGAAGATAAGTGCCCACTTTCAAATTCCTATAATTTGCAACAATTTATTTTCTGCCCTCTATGCTCCAAATGCAAAGGCCTCAACCCCTACAGAGACCTACTTGTTACTGCATCTCTTCCTCCTCTTTGTTTTCCATAATGCTATCAGACCGGGTCCTTTTATGTTACCAAACCTTTCTCCTAATCTTGCCTTTATGTTCTTTGCCAAGCCATTTCCTAGTAAGTCCTTGAAATAATGTCTGTTCTCATGCCACCTCTTATTTCGACAGTCTCCTCCCACATTCCTACCTAGCCTCCACTTAGCATCAGTAACCTTGACAGCCATTCTCATCCAATGTGCAACATCAGATCTTGCTTTGCCCGTTTCCTGACAGCAAGTAAACCCCAGAATTAGGGTCCCAGCTCTTCCCAGCGCTTCCAAGCAATGGACCTGCAGAGTATATCAGGTTCCTGTGTCAGAGAGTACATTTCAATGCACAGTAAATGTATGTGCCACCTTTGCATTCCTGGACACCAGCTTCATTTCTTCCAAACTTTCCTTCACCTGGGGCTGAATAAAGCATGACTGGTTGTGCTCAACAACATAGGCCTGTGTGATCTTCTCTTTTACACGAAGAAGAATGGGTTTCTTTGTAGGAAAAATATAAGTTTAATCTTCTGACTCCATAAAAGCACTATTACTGTCAGTGATAACCTTTCCTTCACTTTTATAGTTATTAATATTCCAGTCTTTAAAAGTAAATGCCATAAATCTTCCCCAAAGCATTTTTAATGTGGCAGGACTTTGTTATTCGTTCTTAAGCTCCGACATTAGATTAATCAATCCAGCTTTCCTTTTTTCTTCCCTTCCTCCTTTTCTTGACTTGTATTATTATGTTTTAAGAGTTTTATTCACAGATAAATGGATAGGTTTGTAGGTGTCAATGTGCCATCACATACATACAAATATATTTACAAATACATGCTCAAACATATGCATCAAATAAAACACAGGATATCTTCCAGTCCCAGCACTGTTGTGACACAACTGGTATTGTAGCAGTAATGACAATCTCTCACTCTTTTTCTACAACATTAGTTAAGAAACACTCAGTCACATTTTAGAGGTGTCTGCAGCCAAAACCCCACCTTGCATAACTCTACTAGCAACAATGGTCCTTTGTCCTTGAAGGATTTGCTCTGTACTTACTACCCTAGTAGCTTGTCTTCTAAATATAATTTTGACAGCATAAGAATTTTAAACATTTAACAGAAAAAGAACAAATTTTGCAACACTATTACAAGTGTATTCAGTCCCATATTAACTCTGCTGGTGCACCACTCTTCAGATCAAACAGTGTTTCCTGATTTTTTAGTTTCTAATTATGCTAAAACATTCACAGCATATCAGAGAGGTAATGAGCCTTTGAATTCTTGCCTTGGACACAAATAATGTGTAACAAGGAAGATACTATAAAACTGTAGAGAGTTTGGGAATTGATTGTAATCAGTTTGTAATGTCACCTCTGTGTGAAATGTGTGAATGTGGTTTGATGCTTTTAGGAAAGAGCACAGAGTCTTAAAAAACCCCACCACAACAAAACCCTCCAAAACTAAACAATGAAGGTCTGGGATTTCGGGTAGTGTTGATATCTTGAATCTTATCCAGAAGCAAGTGGAAAATTAGAGAATCACAGAATCACAGTATCAATTAAGTTGGAAAAGATCTCTGAGGTCATTGCATTCCAACCCTTGACCAAACATCACCACGTCAACTAGACCATGGCACTGAGTACCATGTCCAACAGTTTCTTGAATACCTCCAGGGATGGTGACTGCACCACCTTCCTGGACAGCCCATTCCAATGTTTAAAAACCCTTTCTGTGAAGCATTTCTCCTGATGTCAAGCCTGAACCTCCCCAGATGCAGCTTGAGGCTGTGTCCTCTCATCCTGTCACTGGTTATCTGAGAGAAGAGACCAACCCCCAGCTGGCTACAACCACCTTTCAGGTAAATTGCACAGAGCACTAAGGTCAGCCCTGAGCCTCCTTTTCTCCAGGCTAAACATCCCCAGCTCCTTCAACTGCTCCTCATAAGACTTGTGCTCCAGACTGTTCACCAGCTCCTTTGTTCTTTTCTGAACTCACTCCAGCACCTCAATGTCCTTCTTGCAGTGAGGCACCCAGAACTGAACTCAGCACCCAAGGTGTGGCCTCACCAGTGCTGAGCACAGGGGAAGAATCACTCCCCTAGTTCTGTTAGCCACACTATTCTTTATACAAGCCTCAATGGCATTGGTGTTCTTGGCCACCTGGGCACACACTGGCTCACATTCAGCCAGCTGCCGACCAGCACCCCCAGGTCCATTTCCACTGGGCAGCTTTCCAGGCACTCTTCCCCCCTACTTCTTGCCACAGTAGTGCTGCATGAGGCTGCTGTGATCAAAGCGTAGGACTCAGCACTTGGCCTTGTTGAACCTCATACTATTGGTCTCAGACCATCTCTCCAGCCTGTCCAGATCCCTCAGCAGAGCCTTCCTACCCTCCAGCAAATTGACTCTCTCACGCAAACTGGTGTCATCCGTGAATTTACTGAGGGTATATTCAATCTCCTCATCCAGGATAAGAATAATAAATAAAAGTAAATAGAGATAATTCAGAGCTGCTTGTGTTGGTTAAAAAACAATATGCCGACATGTTGAAAAAGCTGGAGTTTGTGAGTGTATTATATATCCTTATGTATTCAAGAGGATATATAGTATGCTAAATCTTAGATAATCCAATACTGCACAGTTTTGTCTACAGGACATATGTTGCTTGTCATTGATGGCAAGATAGTGGAAAGTATTCCCTCCTGCTCCTGTCTAACTATCAAGCAGAATTGAAACTTAGTTCTTATGGCTTCCCAATATTTTGACAGAGCCAAGAACGCAAGATGTTTTTTTCTCTTAACAACTTACAGCAATACTGAAGGAATTTCTAAAATGACTTTCACAGTGACTGTGGTGTTTCATCTCAGTTTCTCTGTGTTCCCAGTAGCATTCACACACTTTATGGTGTGAGTGTAAGAGCAGTTAAGTTAAAAGGCAAACATTTTTCTTCAATGAGAAATTTATTTCCCACTTTCAGTGAAGTAACTGGATGAACAACTTTGAACAAGGACCTCTGTCTGTCTCTTGACTCACATCTCTGACTTTATAACACTCATGCCCATCCCATTCATTTCTGGGGACAAGGAGCAACCAGCCCATCAAGAAGAGAAGAGAACAAAGGAAACTAAAGAATTATTCCATGAGGAAGTGACTTTGCAGTAGAGATTATAGTGTCCCAGAGTTTTCAGAAAGCCATTGGTGGGATGTCAAAACAAAACAAAAAAATGTTGAAAGGTTAGATTTAATTCTTGGATGAGCTACTGGAATGAGAGCATAATTTAAGAACTTGTCTTCTAAAACAATCTGTCCCTTTTATGGGTGTAGGAGAGACTAGCTTTTATAAGGAGAAAGGAAAAAAGAGTGATCTAGCTCAGATTTAAGATTCTTGAGCTTGATTAGTCTGGCTGTTAAAAAAAAAAAAAAAAAACCTTAAATAAAAACTTTATGTGAAACCCTGATTGAAATGTTTGGTTTCAGGAAAATAAGTTATTGACAATTGCTTCTTTATAAGTTAGTGTGATAAACTGTGATTCAAAACAAGCAAGATTCATAAGTCCTTAAATGAAAATCCTCCTTCACCTATAAACAATCATCATCATTGACAGTGCTTTTAGAATCCCAAAGAAGAATTTTCAAGAGTTTCTTTCCAAGAAACTCTGCCTAGAGAAATTTGAAAAAATGTGTTTGAAAAGGCAGTTAAGTGCTCTCTCCTTTTCCTATTTTGTTTCTTTATTATTTAAGTACTGTGATTTACTCTTCTAGAGTATGAATACTTACCTTTCCATCTAAGATTAATTTATGCTTAACCCTTTGAATTAAGCAACTGAACAACTGGATAGCTGCTTACAACCCCAATGTAGCCTTCCATTTCCTATAATTCCTGCTTGTCTGCAAATGGGGCAAAGATAGAAGTTATGTATCTCAGACAACAGGGACAGTGGAAATTTCTTCTTTGCAAGAGCTAGCTGAGCTAAAATTTAGGTGAAATTATGTGATTTAAACACTGATATTCAGCTTTCTGCCTTTGCAAAGTATTAGGCACTGATGGGTCAGTATTCTCTGTTTTTACAACTTTGATAAATTACATTAAAATAGTGAGGTTACAGCACATGTCTTAACTTATTTGTAAGGCAGAGTTTTAAATTATTTCTATGGCCAAGAGAGAAAATACCTACAGGAAATTCAAGTAATTAAAATTTAATTGCTTGTCTCTCCTGTGACTTGTTTGTATCTCATATTAGGCAAAGCTAGTTGTGCTTTGATATTTGCAAGGTCTCAAGCTCATGCTCCATGACATTACTCTTAGACATTATAATCCAGAAAACTTCACTGGAGTTACAATAGCTGTCACTGGACTACAATAAAGCCACTGTATAAGATGGAAGATTCTGTATATGTACTGTGCTTATATGTACAAAAAGTACAGACTGAAAAGACGAATTTAGTGAGTAGGAGGATCTCCAAGTGTAATACTGACCCTGCTTCCCAAGTAAACAGAGTCAATAGCTCTTTCAAATTAGAACCACAAATTCTGAATCAGGCAACCTAACTGGTAATGATATTAAAGTATAAAATACTGTAATTTCAAAATTATTCAAAATTCAGGATCTTTAAATAAGAATCCTTGCACGCATTTAATTCTGAATTAATGTTGTTTCTGAGAGCTGAAGAAAGAATCACCACACAAAGAAGCTTTGGTGTCAGTCCCCTGTATGTACAGACAGTGCTGTCATGCCATGGAAACTGTGTTTTTAAATATAGAAACAGTGCATCTGTATGACTTACTTTAAAGTAGACCTGTGTTTTCAGTCAGTGGCATCTGCCAGATTGTGGGTGATGCTGCATCATGGCAATATGGTTAAGTTTGTGAGTTTGTGTATAATTACATTACAGGGGAAAAGAATGTGCTTCACTGCCAGAAAAGGAGGAGAGAATGAAAGAGTGAAAAGAGCCACTCAGTGAAGAGAAATTCTGCAACACGAAGTTGGAACAGCTTCCATATTCAGAATTTGGATGGTGTGAAGTAGTGAGGAAAATATTTATCATAACTTTTCATCTTGACTTCATTCTTCTGGTTTTATGTGATTTAACCAGTCATCTTAAAAGTTGCACATCTTCTAGTATACCACAAGAATGTCTTTAATCTTTGTTATTATCAGACAAAATATTAAATTTCAACTTCAAAATTTTGTAATGTATTTAAAATCTCCTGTGTGGTAAATAATTATTTTTCCATCTTGACTTAAACCACAACAATGGTATAGATACTTTTGGTTTATAGTGTTATTTCATTACAAAAAGAGAACTGACAATTTAGCCTAAAAGCAAAAATTAGTAGTTTATCCTCCCTTTCCCCTTTCCCCCATCCTTGCTACATTCTCTCAGTGATCCACACAATCCAGTTCACCTCACACAAAGAAGCAGGAGCACTCCTCACAATAATGAGTACTTCATATAAAGCTTCTGCTTTGAAAAATGCTGGTTACTGTACTACACAGGGCTGTGTCTCACACCATACTGTTCATTAAATGGCTGCAGGAGGTTTTCTTCAGGAACACAGAAGACTTTTCACTTCCTCTGCTAAAATGGGGGGCAAAATAAGCTCTTCACTTCTGAATAAATGAGAGGCCAATTAAAAAAAGCCATCATGACAGTCCTAGCACCCAGGACTTGCCTGATAGGTAAGAGCAGCAACAACAGAACAGCTATTTCTGAACCCTATGTTCATTCCCAATATAGAAATACTTACAAGTTTTGGTAAGTTTGTATAATTTTCCAGAAGCGTAGGCATCATAGAGGGTAGGATTGTTTAACCCTGGTTAAAGGTCCCTGTGAAGCTAAAGTTTCATATAACCTCAGTAATTTTAATGTTTTTAAGTTACAGTATTCATCTGAGACATTTCTCACTGATGGAATGAAAATAGTACTGGTAACTTTAGCTCTCTGACTCATCCGCCAGTGATGAGGGGGAGAATTTTGCCTTCTAACTCATTCACTTTCTGTGGTCTACTGTTCAGCCACGATGTCTTGGCTTGTGCCTACTTTATCTGGGACTTCCAGATGGTCTCTTATCCAAGTACAGGACAAGCCCAGGAATGCTAAACCTCCAAAATCATTTGCATAAGGTGCAATGCAAATGGAATTGCCTTTACTCTAGCTCCATCTTCAGTGGAGTTCAGACCATCTGAGTATGTCTGTCCCTTGATGTACAATGAGTTTACTTCAAATAGTAGAATAGTTTGCTGATTGTGCATTGCATTTACTGGAGAAGAGTGGAGCAGGTAAAACAGATTCAACATTTTGAAACAATACTTACAAACAAGCTGAGAATTTTTTCAAAGATTTTCAGAGATAAAATCTTGTGATTTTTCTCTCTTTCTCAAGAGATGCTTCATTTTGCTCTTCAACACTAGAAAGCTCCTAGCTTAAGTCATCAAAATGTACTCTACCTATGTAGTTGTTGAGAAATGATTTCTCATTTAGAAGCACACCAGCCATTGCATCAACCTCCCACACATGTATAAAAATATGAAAACTGGAGGTATAAAGTCAGAAGAAGAAAGCAATGTAATGGCTCATTAATCCTATGGCTGGTTGCAGCATATTTAGGGCAATGTGACAGACTTCAGTATATCCAAAAACATAAAAATAAAATTTCTTAAGAATAAAAATTAGGAATTAATCAACCTAGAAATATTCAAGACCTTTTGTCAGTCTCGAAGCATAATATCACAATATTAGGAAAAGAGCATGACAGAGTTTTTGTCTGGAAATTAAAATACTGCGGAAAAAGGCTCAAATACTCCAGCACAAAAACTCTTTGCCACAGGCAACATCCACTCCTGCCTAGAAAAAGGCAATACTGTTGTCATCATGAACAAATGTTACTATCTGTCCAGTGATAAGCCTGGACAACATTGTGTTAAAGAGAGGATCAACTGTCCACATATGAGAAATGGTGGGATAAGAATCTTTGATTTTATTAGTTCTGTGAAAAGGCACAAGCAAGATATAATCAACCTTTATAATTCTCTGCTTTCCTCCATTCTCATCCATAGGAAAGTTGAGAAAAGGTCCTAAAACTAAAAGATGTGTGTGAAATAAGTTACTGTGATGGTCTAGGACTGGCAAGAGACCAAAGCAAGGCAGAAAATGGTTTCTTGTAGCTTAAGAGGAATCAATTGATGAATGCTTTAGGCTGCCTGCAGCCAAAGAGCATAGGAATGAATTTGTTTAGTCCTGTCATTTGATTATACCCATTGAAGCTCATTAAGAAACAATATAATTTATAATCATTTTCCATTTGTTGAAACAAACAGAAAATGTGCAATGAAAATCTCCCAGAGAATCTGTTTCTTATTTAAAAGAGAAAAAAGAGAAAGTAACAGTCTCAAATGTGAGCACTTGTATGTCAATAGATCTTGTCAGCAAGGAAAAACAGATTTGCCCCAAAACAATAATTAGGTGCTTCTGAAGTATGTAGAAACCAGTCTTGTGTTCAGAGGAAGAGAAGTGTAATATGCAAGTTAAATGTAGCCATTATAGATTCAAAACTATATATAGCATCACATGTAGTATATATAATTTCTGAGAGATTCCAGGAGGATTTTATATATAAAGAACAATGAACTTTGCTAATGTGCTAAGAGTTGTATAAGAGAAAAACTCTTATTGTTAAGTGGAAAAATAGCTTACTGGAATGAGCAGGCCTAGACCCTGGAAAAACTTTTGAATGTGCCCAAGTGGTCAGAAGAAATATGTGCTCTACATGGGAAAGATGATATTTTTAAATTATTCCCTTACACTGAATTTGGTTACATTAAAAACTTCACATTTTCACTGATGAAAACAAATTCTAACCAAATTTTAACCAGATTCCCAAGCTCAATGTACCTTAGAATGGTCAGGAATATTCTACTTCGTAATTGTAAATTAAAAGATGATTCAGATGTTACTTATGGAACCACAAATTAAGTCTCTCCATTGATTGTAACAACATAGTTTAAGATATAAAAACATCTATGCCTAAAGCTGTGGCACCGCACATTGGGTCTGACACCACACAGACCAATTTTGTCACTGTGAGACTGGCCACAAGCAGCACTCCTCAGTGATGCCTTAAGAACCTAGAAATGAAACACACACTTTCGAGATAATATTAGTATAAGGGGGTAATATAAAAGCTGGTCTTTATTGGAGGCCTCCAGGGACAAATATGGAAAATGTCCACAAAAGCCCACCCACACAGGGTGAATACAGTTTTAATAAGTTTAGCAAATGAGCATATTTGACAAAAATCACCAATTAGGAGCACAAGTGGTGATGCAATTTTCCCCCAGTTCAAGCCCCTTCCAAATCCTCCCCCCTTAGATGGAAACTGAACTTGCTAGCCAATTCATCTACCATTTTTCCCTCACCATCTTTCCAGGTCATTACTACAAATGAAGGACTTGGCATATCCTGATGATGCGCTTTGTGCAGACTTTCACCACGTGGGTCATGTACACTTGACTTCACCTGGATCCTTGTGTAATTTCTCATGGTCCAAGTAATTATAAATCTCATTAGAACTGCTAATTCCTTCAGATACTGAAAACCTCCCTCCATGTTGGTCCAGTTATCTGGGTGATGTATAGCATCTTCCTTGACGGGATTCCTTTCCTTCATGCCTGACAAGAGTCTTCTCCAGAGGCTGAGGACTTGTGTCCCTCTTCCAATTGTCTTGCCAATGCTCCCTTCCCTAGGAAGTGATCCCAACTGCTCCAATCCCACCATCAGAGCAGTCAGACAATGTGTTCACCTGGATGACAGCTAGAATCTTTTTGCATATCCTGTAGCTCCCTCGGGGATAGGGATTGAGTGGTTACTGCCTCATGTATGAAAATTAATTTTATCCCAGCCAAAGACAGGCTAAAGTGTAGGATATACAAACATAGTGTAGCAAAAGTCTGCTGCAATTTCTTGCAGGTTTTAAATTCAGCAGCAAGTAGTTGCAAACTGAAGATCTGGTGAATACAGAAATCTTACCAGACTAGGATGTTTTTAAAGGTCTAAAAGTCTAAAGAACAAGCACAATTATTTGAGATACACACAGACATTTTTCTTCTTGTTCCTGCTTTCACTTTAACCCCAAGGGATTTAAGCAGTTCTAAGTCTCCTTAAAGGTTTCCTTGGATCAACCAGGATAGTTTCTTTCTGTTTCCTGATCATCCACCTGACTGTAGAAACAGCAACTAATCATTTGAGATATTTTAAAACAAAGATTTTGTTTATCTAAGCACTAAGAAGTCCCAAACACATAGAAATCAGTAGAGCAAGGAATATATTACTACTGGAAAGATTCTGGGTGAAAGATGCTTTTCTATCTCTGTAAAAGATACCAAATAAGCAGTTGGAATAAGGCAGACTAAAGTACCACACTGCACCAGGATATGAGAGAGAGGCCTTAAATCTGTAGGAAAGCATTGAGATGAAATAGTGAATTGTCTCACATATAACTATGGGAATTTCAGAGGATGTAAACCATTGCTATAATGTTGGAAGCAATACTCTGACAAAGTCTGTTATTTAACTCTTCATGGCCCTGGCACACATGACCATAGTAACTAGGTGTTGCTTTCAAAAATGAAACAGCAAATTCAAAGGGTTATTTATAAAACTAATCCTGATGAAGACCAGTGTTCTAGAAAACTGCATCTGATATGATGTCACTTCAAATGGTTGGTGATTGCCCATTTCTCTACTTTGTTGAGGTCTCTCAGCAGGACCTCTCTGCCCTCGAGGCAGTAGAAAGCTCCTCCCAATTTAGTGTCATATAGCAAGAGCTGAAGGATAAGGGGGTGTCAGACAGGAGCTTCATAAGTGAAAGCAAAGTGGGCTTTGACAGCAGCAGAAGTCGCTTCTTGAACACCTCCAGGGATGGTGACTACAGCATCTCCCTGGGCAGCCTATTCCAATGCTTAATCATCCTTTCAGCAAAGAAATTCTTCTTGATGTTCAACCTGAACCTCTCCTGGTGCAGTTTGAGGCCATTTCCTCTTGTCCTGCCACTGGTTGCCTGGGAGAAGAGGTCGACCTCCACCGACTTACAAGTAGTTCTAGAGAGTGACAAATTCTCCCCTGAGCCACCTTTTCTCCAGGCTAAACCCCAGCTCCCTCAGCCTCACAGAGGATTTAGTCTCTAGATCCTTCACTAGCTTTGTTGCCTTTTGCTGGACATGCTCCAGCATCTCAATGTCTTTCTTGAAGTGAAGAACCCATATTTTGACCATCAAGCAATTCTTGAAGGAAGAATTTTGCCCAGACCACACAGCAAAAACGTGTTTTAGTCAAATCTAGAGAAATTATGAACACTTCAAAGGATGAATTCTGATCCAAAGGTCAGAGTGAGTACAAAGCCCTCTGTGTTTGTAGTAAACAGCAAACCAGCTCTGAAAATCCAACAGACTATACTGAGTAGGGAAAACAATGTAGCCTTTTATTTGAGCACATGCACTCAACCAGCAAGTTTATAGCACTCACCCATAAGAAAACAGCTTTTTTACTTTAGGCAAATAGATAAAGCTCTCTCAGTATTCCTTTGTTTCCCCTATGGTGTATATGGTGCAAACATTGGGCTAGTGGGCTGGGAGTACACCTGTTGGAAATGAGAACCATTCCATTGGCGTCAAAGACGCTGACCTCCAGCAGCACCAAGTGAGAACCTGGCCTATGATACGTTTTGTCATTTTCTAAATGTTAAATTTTTTAAGCTTCTGTCCCATTTTTCAAACATAAGTCTATCTGTCCCAGTTGCTGCCCAGCTCACATACCCCTGTGAAATAGTCTGAAATCCAGGGCTGTACTTAAAAAAAAGAAAAGAGCAAAACCAAAAGAAAGACAGGAAAAAAGAAAAATAAATGGTCTTTTTTCCTGCGCTTACTTAGGAGAAGGAGCAATTAATAAACAAAGCAAAACTAAAAAGATAAATATTTCACTTCGCCTTTTGATGCCTTTAATAAACTTGTTCTCTTTAGACACTTTTATAATTAACATTCTGCTAATTGTTCAGACTCAGGCTGACAATGGCAACTATTCAATGCTTTATGATATACTTTTTTAAAGGGCTTCTCAGTTCAGTAAAGATCTTCAGAAAGTAAAAAATAGCTCTGGGATAGCAAGAATGTCATTCCTACTTTGCAGTGCCTTTTTCAAGTATAGGATGTGGACCCTAACTTTCGAGATCCTTAAAACTCACAACTTCTGCTGAAACAGACACCTGCTCTGTTGATTTGGTGCACATGCACCCTTGTATGGATCTGTCCCAGTGGAAAGGGCTCTGAACAGCCTCGGAATCAAGAGTGAAGTACCTGTGGTGCACATGTAGGCCATAGGATTGCCAAGCTGGTGGAGAGGGCTTTAAATTAAACTTGCCAGGGGAGGGAAACCTCAGTCCATACCACTCCTACCAATTTGATATCCATGCCAGTAACAAATGCACAGGCCAGCAGGAGCACCTGAAGAACAGCACAAAGGAATTCCAGCCATTCCTGCCAGGAAGTTGGCCTCATTGGGGGCCCATCTGCCTCTATTCAAACAGACAGAGAATGGGAAATAAGCAAGAGGATTCAAAGATGTGACCATGCCTGCAGGGCTGTGATCTTAGTGGCATCATGGATAGAGAGTGGGATGAATCCTGTGACTGGAGTATTGGGATGGAAGGATACCGGCCCTTTAGGCAGGACAAGCAGGGGAGACGAGGATGTCGGCACTCTCTATGTCAATGACAAGTCAGAGCACGTGATGTTTGATGTGGCATGGATGAGGACATGACTGAGAGCTTATGGGTGAGGATTAAAGGGAGCGCAGGAATAGGTGACATTGCAGCAGGGGTCTGATACAGGCCACATGACCAGGAAGACCAAGAAGATGAAGGGATAAGCAATCCAGGAGGTTCCTGGATTGTGCTGAGGATAATTTCTTCTCCAGGTGATAGAGGAGTCAACAAGAAGAGGTGCTATGCTGAACTTTGTTCTTGCCAGCAAGGAGAGGCTGGTGGCAAATATGAGGCTTTAGGACAGCAACCATGAAATGTTGGAACACAAGATTAAGGCCAGTGAGGAGGGCACACTGGAAGCTCAATACCCTGAACTTCAGGAGAGCAGGCTTTGGCCTCTTCAAAGGTCTGCTTGGTCAAGTACCGTGTGATAAAGCCCTGGAGGGAAGACAGGCCCCAGAAAGCTGGTTAATATTCAAGGATCACCTACTAAAAGATATTCAATTCTCTCTGCTCTCAACTCCAGGCTCTCCAATTTGTTGTCTAGGATGTAGATACTGACCTGTCATTAGACATCTGCAGGATTCAAGAGTCCATGACAGAGCTCTTTCTTTAGACTCCCTTTACAATCAAGGGAGAAAAACAGTCATTCCTTGGCTGGGAAGCCTTCTTGGGGCACCTACCTTTGAAGACAATCATCTTAAATGTATATATTTTCTGCAGTGATCTGCGTGTCTGGAGTAATTATTTCAGACAAGACGTTAACATTAAAGACATGCAAACTGAGGTGCACAAATAAAAATAAAATCAATTAGAAAATAAAATAGTAATAAAAACAATACTGACAGAAACTACTTTGCAGCTACACTGTCACAAAGGTGTGAGCATGGGTCTGGCACCCCAGAGGACCCTGTGGCAGGAAGCTGTGCTGATAGCCAGTGCTAAGAGAGACCAGGAAGGTTGGTGTGCAGAGGGGAGTCTGTTCCCTGACATCTTCCTTATCTCCTCTCTCTCTCCTGTCTTTGACACTCCATAGAGTAGGGCTTTCCTCAGGCAGATGCTGACCAAAGAGTCAATCACCAATATTTTGACAACTTTTTTTTGTTTTGTTACACTTATTTTATATACTTTTGACCTCCAGCACAATATTTAACCATGACTTCTACAAACTCACTATGCATGTCATTCTTTGAAAGCTCAAAGGTTTGTTCTCCGGGACAGTAAGTTGGAGTTCTTGGGACAGTAAAAGCTGGAGTTTTTTGGAGGTGTGTAACTGTTTCAAGTTTGATTTCAACTCATTTCCTCAGGGAGCACGTATGCCCCCTTGAGTTACACATAATAAACTCAAACACGCACAGGGTGAGGTCTGTTTCAGCTCAAGAAAATTATTTGGCTAGTGACTTAAAGATTAGGAATGAGCTTATCTGCAGCCATAAATCTGTATAGCTCTATTTATGTTAGGGAAGGCTTTGACATATACACATATACGTTTTTATTGTCACAGATTTTTTCAAAGTATTCCTTTATTTTGATTTACTGTAGTTTGAAGACATTCTAAACATTTTTTCTTTGGACTTTTTCAGGATGACAAGTGACTTTTTAGAGGGTCTGGGGAGATTCCTTTGTGAGTTACAATGATTTATGATATAATCTAAACAGCTTTATTTACTGGATATAAAAATTCATCTATAATTGAATGCACACTGGATTATGTACCTGTTGCAGAGGCGGTAGGGCACTGCACTGTGGAGCAGGACAGGCATATTGCAGGTGACTTGAAAGTAATAGTGCTATCAAATTTGCACACCTGAGCCGCCATTATATGATTTCACCCTTAGCAGCCTGATCTCAGACATGTGTTGGCAGTCTGAAAAAGAGCCCTTTGTCTCCAGGTCCCCATTTTGAATGCAACATAAACTGGTAGCAAATAAAATAGGCACCTAGCTGCCGTCTCTCACTAGCTTGTATAAAATTAATTACATGCTGTCATATATTTTTAGTGATGTGGTGTGAAAACTTCACGCTACCTGATCCCATTCTTTCAGCGCTTGTGCCCTGTTGACTATGAAACCATTTCAAAATACTTTTTTTATGGCATTTAATGCCAGAAGAAACAAATAAAAGACCTACACTGACCTCCTCCATATCACAGGTGATTGCATTGCAGTTAGTTATCCTTGTATTGAGTTCAGTGATCCAGGAGAGCCTCTGTCTGCCCCATGCTGGGCACAGCCTGTTCCAGTCAGCTTCAGCAGATCCAGCATAGGACACAGCCAAGCCCAGCAACCCCAATGGTGGGGAAAGTGTACTTAGAAAGGGCAAAATACTGCTTGGCAGAGAAGGGTGAGGAAAGATGTGAGAGAAACCATCCTGAAGACAGCAAGGTCAATGGAAAAGGAGAGAGAGGGGGTGTTCCAGGTGCTGGACCACAAGGGCTCTCCAACTCTTGGAGAAGACCACAGTGAAGTATATTGTTCCTCTGAAGCCCATGAAAATCCACAGTGGAGCAGATATCCAAGGAGCAACCCACAGCAGATGCCATGCTGGAGCAGATGGTTGCACACTTGGAGGAAGTTGCAGCCTGTGGACACCCGACACAGGATCAGGCTCCTGGTGGGAACTGTGGCCTGTGGGGAGGACCCCCCACAGGGACAGGTTGTCTGGTAGGAATGGTGAACCTGTGACAGTCCCACCCACAAGCAAGGGAAAAGTATGTGGAGGAAGGAGCAGCAGAGGGGAGGTGTTATGGACTGACAACAAATCTTACTCTCCATACCTCTGCACGGCTGAGGGACGAGGGGTTATAGGAATCAAGAATAGAGAGTGAAGCTGAGCCTGAGAAAATGAAAGGAAAATGTCTACAGGTTGTCTCTCAAAAAACAAAACAAAACCACAAAACCCACCGAAGTTACTCAGATATTATCATTCAGATACTATTTAATACAGTGTATTAAACCAACGTTTACAGAGATCAAATTTACCTTTAAGCAATCCAAACAATGTCCTTCCACCATCACCCCTGAAAGTTGTTTTGAGGTTTTCCTACCCTTATAAATAGGAAATTCTTAGGGTAAACTGGTCAAAGGTCAGCTTTCAGCCACGAGATCCTGGAAGGTTTTGCAAACTACACTGAACAGATGTAAGACTTGTTTTCTACCTGTGCGTGACTAGGTACAGTGACTGCTTTGCCCCTCAATATTCTATTTGATTAAACCAAAAAGAGCCACCTTAAACCACTTAAGCTTCACAGTTGAAGGTTTTTTCTCCCAGATTCTTGATTACTTTGTAGCCTTTTCCGGAACTCTGAAGTATCCCACATCCTTCAACAGTTCTGGCTATCAGGATGAGTCTCGCAGCATCCTGCTATCATTGTGTTTACAGCCAAGAACATGGTACATCACCATGTATTTCTAAATTCTTTTTTTATATGTCCAGAAAATTGTAACATTTGTATCTGTCCCAGTATTGGATGGAGTAATTTATCTAAAGTATTAATCTTTGGTTCCCAAGAGAAAGTCTCTAAACTCTTGACTTTGCCTGCATACTTGATTTTCATGTAATACATGTATTTTTCTGCACTTATTCATATTGTATGGAGTGACTCACTCAAACTGGTAGAGAGAGAAGTGTCTTGTATCTCGGTAATGATGTGGGGAGAAAATTAGGAGTGTATGGGGACATTTTTTCCTAATTTTTTTTTTTTTTGTGCTGAGCTTCATGAACATCTGCTGCTATCCTGGAATGAGTCATAACTTTAAAGCACAATTCTACAGTACATAGTGTAACTTTACTCACTAGATTTATGTGGGTGTGTGATTCCTGTGTAAAATATTTATGCTATTTTCTTTATACAGAAATGCCTATTTGCCTCAATTTGCACAACTTCTTTTCATTACTAAGCTAGTTCTAGCAGTGTTGAGAAGCAAGAGAATGCACCTTTTAAAGAGAAATGAGGAAATGTGGTGTCCTGCCTTGCTCTTGGGCTGCACTGAGTGCAGGCAGCTGAAGCTGGGGCCGAGGGGCTCTTAGCCCCACGTGCTGCCGCTGTATCTGCAGGCAGTGCATGACTCATTCTCACAGGACCAGCGAGTGACTGCCAGAATTAGCATCCAGCCTGCAGTTTTGAAAAGAGCTGGGCCCTCTTTGCTGTGGTAGTTTATATTGCATCCTGGGATCCCTTGCAAAGTAGTATTTTTATTTGCCTCAGTAATTCATCTATCAACAATGCCTATTTTTTTTCAAGTGCAAAAAAAGCACTTTTTAGCAGAGTTTGTGCTTCTTCCCACACTTCTGATAAGACTATAAAATTTCCTGCACACAAATTAACTGAATCTTGTACAAATGAGGGATGTTTCAGGCTGTGGTTCAAGAAGCACAGCTACTGAAAGAGCTGGATTTGCCTTATTTTGATTTTTACTCCTGTTAGCTTACAGAACTTAAAACTCATATTACGAGGATTAGCCAAAAGTTACTTCCATTTGGAAAAAAAAAAAAAAAAAAAAGCCAGGCTTGTATGAGCAGGACACAGCAACCTTCATCTTAGCTGATTTTGATTTTTAGAATATTATTTACTACACTACAGCAGAGAGCCCTCAGGCTTTACAAGAAGGTGCTTTATGGATTTATTCAGATGACAAATCCCGTGGCATGATTTTAACATGATGATAAAAGAAATATGTTTACCTTACTTTGATGTAATTTCAGGCTTACTTTAAAGCTCTCTAAAAGCTAATTAAATCAACACACATATTTGTGCTTCATTTCTGTCTCACTCAGATATGATTTTAATATAAATTATAGGAAAGTACTTTCTAGACAATTTCACAATGTGAGCTGTGGAGACCTGTTTTAAATGGCTGTGATCTCCTGACTAGCATTTCTGTATGAAATCACTGGTATAATTGTTGTCTTAAACTACTGAGCACCATCATTTCCTAAAAATAGCCAAAACTACATTCAGACAGAAATTAAGGTTGCTATAGGAATTTAGGAACATGGCAATTCAGTGCCACAAAGCACTCTGCTAATTCAAAATCCTAATGGATTTTCATATAGAAAGTATCTATTCTGGCCAACTTTTACAGTGGTTGAGTATTTTTGCAGGGTTCAGAGTCTTGCAACAGAAACAAGCAAAGTCTAAAGAAACAAAAAATATTCCTTATATTTAAACTCCTTTTAGAAGTTCCAGCCAGGAGAGCTCGTGGTCCAGCTATCCTGAAAATATATCATAAACTGGGGAGAGTGGGGAGGGAGGGAAAAAGAAAAAAATGAAAAGTAAAAGTTGTGTTATAATAATTTTCTTTGTATCACTGGTAATTAAAAAGCAAAATAGATAATTTCTACCTTCTGAAGCCAAGTGTTTGCTATCTAGTTCTTGACTATCTTGCGCGTTTCTAATTAATTTTGTGTTTGGATTGGATGTCTCTTACCCTAAATGTCTACTTTTCCCTTTTGCATTAGCAGATTTTTAATGCTCTGGTGATACTGCCAAGAAAGTTTGACAAAAAAGATTATAAGGTAACCTGAAATGGCCCAGTTCATAGCCTTTCTGGATGTGAAGTATTCTTTTCCACAGGCAGCCTCTAACAAAATAGACACAGTGTATATGGAAAGATCTGGAAATATCAATTAGAAATATACTAAACAGATCTCAGTTTTTCTAATAAAATACCTTATTTGTTCCACTGGCAGGGACTATAGTTTCCTGCCCAAATTACCTTAATGGCATTCAATCAAAAGAATTTCCCAAAGTCTGTTGTAAAACAGAATAAGTGACCTAGAGCTATGTAGAAATAATAGTATTTATTCTCCTTCCTTAAATTATTTGCAAATACTTGATGATCTATAAAAGGGAAAGTTGGCAATGCTTCAGAGGGTTTCAGGCCATCTTTGTCTTATGCTTTTGTTTTGCAAGTCAAGAAATGAAACAATTTACTTGAGCAGACATAAACTTAACCAAGCTTTCATCTATTCTCAGCAATGCAGCAAAGAAAAACTATTTTTTGTAAAGATATTTGTAACCATGACAAGATAATTCAGGGACAGGGCTCATAAGCAAAAACTGTGTTTGCTGAGGCCATTCTCTACTATAGCCATCTAATAAAATCAAAGAGATGAAAAATATGCTCAACCTTTCCAAGAAATAATCAAAAATGGGGGAGGGCGGTTTGTGCAATCATCTTCCTCAAAGGAAATTTTTCCTTCTACTGTTAAAAAAGAAAAAGAAAAAAACAAAAAAGAAGAAGAAACAAAAATGTGGAATATATTTAACCAAACTTTTCCACAACAACTGAGGAATTGGGAAAATATTTGGCCCATAAGTGTATACAACACATTTTAGGCTTGTGTCAAGCATAGACTTGTCAGTGGTATACTGTATTGTAAATAAATCTACTGTTAATTACCCCACATGGGTACTCAGAAACACAGTTTTACTTAGTCCAGTTCATTTAAGGAAGTTGATTAAAACACACATAGGCTTAAATTGCCAGTGTTGGCTTTCTCCAGGGGGGAACCCTCTTCCCGTGTCAGGTTTCCCAGCAAGTGGTCAGCAGGGTGCTGGAGATTGATCCTCTTTTGCACAAAGGAGGTTGCATCTGGCAAAGCCTTCTCTGTGAGCACTCCAAGACTTAGAACTTACTCTTTCTCTCATTCCAAAATAGCCTGAATTTGGGGACCTTCCAGGGCTGCTAAAAAAACATCTGTTTGGGAAGTGGGAGAGCTTGGAAAAGGCTGAAGATGTACTTGCTACAACAGACAAGGGAAGAAATGAGCTTTTGTAAATAGCTGACTAACGGATCTTCTTTTGGACTGGTCCCCTTGTTTCAAAGTCTACATCACATTGTTAGCCCTCATTTCAGGTTTTTAAAACTTGGAAAGAGGACATTTCAGTTATTGCTAAAACTGACAGTGTGGTAATTAACTGGAAACTCATGGATATGAAATATCAGTGCATACTGCACACAATTTCTGTGATTTCTAATGCATGAAAAAATGCTTGAGGACTTTAAAAATTATTTTTATGGAAACATTGTCAACACACAAAAAACTTACTGGAAGCTGCATTTAATGGTATTGATTCATTTTCACACTTGACTTTATTGTCACTGAATGTGTTTGGACACTTATGTTACCCCAATGCTGCATTGAGATGCATGAAGGCTAATTCTCCTTGTATTACTATTAAATGTAATAGTGATCACAATGATTGTAAAGGGGTTTTCAATACAGAATTTCTAAATCTATATATGGAAAACACTGAGTGTATTCCTGCCACAAGAGCTAAAAAACACTAAAAAACACCCCAAAGACCTATGATGATCCAAATTCTTTATTTTGGAAAAAATAAAGAAGCATCCTAGGCTTCTCATCAATATAAGAATGTTTTTTAGTACCTCTATACAGCATCTCTGCAGACCTTAATACAACAAATGTTATACTCAACAAAAAAAATCAGCAATCAGATTCCAAGCTCTTTAGTTCTCAATGGAACAAATTAATTGGATATGTTTTGCAAATATAATGGGGAAAAAATCTCCTTGATGTGTTTGTCAGCTCTGTTGCATAAATGAGTTGAGTGCCATATGAAAATAATATCGTAAGAAATCACACTGAACTTCCAGATGCAGCTCCAAAAAAAGGATTTCCTTTTAGTCGCATTTCTAAGCTTCTTGCAGATGCCTTAAATACCATCAGACACCTAAAACAGCACTAAATGTGAAAGCTGAGGTACCTGAATTCTTGCCTGAGACAGCTGGTCAGCTCCAAGTCTCTTGAGAGCCCACAGATACAACAGGGTTATTGACTTCTGCGGAAGCTTAGGTACTCTAGTTGAAAACAACTGTGCTTAGGTGCCTGAACCTGAGCAGAATCTTCTGTTTGAGAAGGAATTATGTGGATATTTTGCCAAAAAAATCCCAAACTGAATAGACACTGGTGGGATTTTTTTCGTCCTTCTCTACACTTCTCTTGAGTTTGTGTCGTTGGAAAAATTACACCGTTCAACAGTGAGCACACTGTGAAACTTTTCCAAAAGACATTTTCAATAGCTTCTTTAGAAAATCTGGTGAATGCCAAAATCTGGTGACTGCCAGAAAAAAAATCAAATCATTAACTATTGAGAGAAGCAACATATCATGGTCATTGTAAGAATATGTTCTATCATTTTTCTGTTTGCAATTGTGAATGATATTTGCATTTTTTAATCTTTCAAGAGCTGTGTCCTCCTCTCTAAAAGTTAGCAGATGCACATGCCTTCTAAGTCAAGATTCTCATGTTTTCACATTCCAGGAGTTATGGCATGGGCATATGTTGTCATGGCCTGTGACACTGTAGTGGTTTGAGTTTGTTCACTTGAGTTTTTTGGCTAAA
>VZTJ01001360.1:485879-557792 GCA_013397795.1 Orthonyx spaldingii
GGGTTGTTTAAAAAGTCTGAGCCGGGCTGCAGAAGCAGTTAAGAGTCTCATTAGCCTCGCTCTGCGAAACTGGCCCGGCCTGGGGGGAGCCGGCCCGGCACTGCCCGCTGTAGTTAAAATGTTTTGCCCAGCAGCCGGAGATCTCAGGCCGGGTCCTCCCCCACGTTCAGCTGCACTGGTGCTGCAAACTCCCTTCCAAACCTCCCCCCCCTTCCCCGCTCTGAGGAGGGGAGGGGGGGGAAAGGGCAAGGGCCCAGCCTTACCAGAGAGAGAAGCACAGGACTTGCTTCTCTGGCAGCGCCAGGACAGGAAAAAAAGGATTTTTTCTCAGGTGTCTCTCTCTTAAATATGGTTTTTTCCCTGGAGGCGGAACAACTTTTAATTGGATTATACACTCATCAATACTCAAAACTAGCTAGTCACTGGCTCTGTTTCCCAAGAAGCAAGGTGCACTACTACCTGCACCATAAGTCACTTGAAAAACTGACCCTTCTTGAGTAAACCCACGACAGACACTGTTTGGCTTTCTGCTGTACTTATTAAGGAATCTTTAAATAAATCATGGTACAAGAAAAGCAATATGAAGCTAAGAAACACTGTCTAGCATGGAGGAATCTTAGAACCCCAGTGCTATGAAACAGTCAATACAGTTTATGTAAAGTATTTAGGAAGCTGGCTCTATGGGAGATTAGGGGAATGAACAGCTTTCATCAGAGAAGAGCAGATGTACGTTACTCTATTTATTTTAAATGGGACCCATAATAAAGTCATTCAAACTGCTAAGGGAAAAGATGGGTTTGCTGTCCCTCAGGTTGGACTTCCTCTCCCCTAAATTAAGCACCCAAGGTGTAATTACATGCTTTCCCAAACTGCATTATTCAGTTGTCCTGGATCAGCCAGTTAATTGTTTCCTAAGGTCAATGGATGGCAACCTAGAGTCAAAGGACTTGCCCCAAATTGTATACATGACATCCTCTGGACACACCTGGACACAAGGCAGGCTGGGCTTGCCATGGCTGCACCTGGGTGGTGCATACTTACTGTTTGGAACATGATGTCCCTTTTCCATGAGTCTGTTTCTGCACAGACACCTTTCAATGTCGTTGTCATGCTCCACTGCCCAAAAAAGGCTTGGAGCCGCAGAGGTTTTAATGCAACTGCAGATCCTGCACTTAACACCAGGCCAAGGAAGCCTGAGAGACAGACCTTCCTGGGCACAGAAAGCAAATTCATTTCCAGCTTTCAAATAGGATTTCTTTCTATCTCTTTACTCCTTCCCAAACAAATTGCAATCTCTGTCTCCTCACAGTCATCTCTAGCCCCTCACCATCTCTTTAACGAATTGTTGCAGCCAGGTCTGCCTGTATTTTTAAATATGCGAGTCACTTCTTCCACATCACCGACTCCAGTGCATGGCTTCTGCTAAACCTAAGATTTTGAATATCATAAGTTCCTGAGTGAATTAATCAGTGCAGAAGAATAAAACAGACTAGTCTCCATTCAAGAACACAACAGAGGAAAGATACCTTTCCAAAACTGGGTTGTGGTCTCCAGCCCACAGTCAGAAAACAGGAGGGTGCCAGGAAGCACTCTTTCAATCACCCAAGAACTCACTATGAAATGCAGGACTATTTGTGCTTTTCATAGATAAAGAGTTAGAAGAAACACACTAACCTGAGAAGGAAGACATGAAATTATAATTTAGGGGGAAAAGATGTTGGGGGAGGGGGACTGCTCCTGTGTGAACTTAGCCTCCAAAACCATGTGTCAGTAAGTACAAAAAGCCACTCTCCACAGATGATAAAAACTTCACAAGTCTTTAGAAGCATGAATCAAGTTTTGCTCACTTCTGTACGAAGTGAGCAATGTACAAAAGTGATTTTTTAATGAAAGCATAGCACAGTTTAACATGCAACATAATTTTGAGC
Source organism: Orthonyx spaldingii (assembly GCA_013397795.1). Classification (NCBI taxonomy): domain Eukaryota; kingdom Metazoa; phylum Chordata; class Aves; order Passeriformes; family Orthonychidae; genus Orthonyx; species Orthonyx spaldingii. The sequence continues at coordinate 487,808 of VZTJ01001360.1, forward strand.
TGTTGTTAATCTTTAGGGATATAAAAGTGAAATATATGTATTTTCCTATACAGAAATTGCCACAGAAATACTGAATACCTCAGCAGCTGGATTAGGACACAATGAACGGTGTGTCTACATTGCAAAAAGAGAGGATATCACCTTTCAATAATATTTACATAAAATCCCTTAACGTCTTTAACTAAAAGCTGGGAAAATAATACCTGAGATTTTCTACTGCCTTTTTTTAAGAACCATTTAATTTAGCTTTAGTTATGTTCATGTTCCTTTTGGATTTTTGTGACAATATGCAAGTGGCTGCATTTCATGTTCATGGAAAATGGATTTCAAAGTAATTTCAAAATCCAAATTTAAATGTAAGGTAAGAAGGCATTGAGACTGGAAGTCTGTGCATATTTATGTAATCAGGGAACAGGACAAATACCTTATGTCTTATCAGCACTGTCATGTAATCTAAGCAGCATCATTTCAGTTTGTAAAGTTATGGTCCATCAGTAGAGTAACATAGCAGGGTTCATTATAGAATAGACTTGAATTACAGCTAATTTAAAGAGAAATTGATCTGTTCACATAAAACTAAGCTAGATTCTTTAGAAACAGTTAATCCTAAAAATTATTCATTCACTTCTTCTGGGAATGGAATATGGTCAAAACCCAGCTATACTTCCCATGCAATATAAATATCTAGAAACATTGAGTTAAATGTCAGCTAGAAGGAATCCCTCTTGCATTTAACTGAAATAGAAGCTTGATATAAACTCTTGTTTAAAACAGTTTCTTTTTAATAAGACAAAACCTTAAATCTAGACTGACATCTCAGATTTAGGCAGGGGATTTCTGCAAATCCGAATGTTAGTTCAGTGCCATAGTCATTTCTATTTGGCATCAGACCAGGTCTTGTTGCTACTATTTTTGAAATCACAGACAAAACCACAGGCAACTGGATCTCTCCTAGGAAAAATTGGATAAACAGCAAAAAGTATATAATATTCTTCCACCTTTTAGTCACAAAAGGAATATTACTTTTATTTCTGTTCTTATTTTCCCTGTTCAATGATTAGAGTACTTGGAAGAAAAAAAAAATGAAATATATATTTTTACTACTTAGATATAGTATTGTCATAAATACCCAACATATTTTAACTATATTGGAACTGTTGATAAAAAGCCAAGTAAAGCAGCATTCCTCTTCTCTTTTTTCAAGACGAAAAAAATTACCGTTTCAAAGAGGGTAGGAGTAGGAAGAATCCCTAATTAAACCACTGTCAGAGGCAAATTCTGAAACAATTGGAATTGAAAATGTAGCTAATAGGGACATGCTTGTCATTGTCTCCTAAAACATTTTTCACTGTGTTATCTTCCCATATCCCAATCGCTGTTGTTAATCCAAAATGTGTTAGCACTCTTTTTGCAACTAATTATGGTCACCGTAGCTTTCAGTTGTGCTAAATTAATAAAATACCTTCTAGGAGTATGAATGACTGAGTAAACTGGATTTAGTCTGGTAAAGAGAGAGCAGAGAGCGGGGGATGTGGGGGATGGAATAGAAGTCTCCAAAATTTTGATGACGTAGGCAGGGTGGATAGGGCTTGACTGTTCCTTCTTTTTTGCAATAGAAAAAAATACAGGATAGGAAAGAAAATAAGTGAGATTCAAGTGAAAAAGAAATGTCTGACACCAGACACCTGGCCATAAGAACTCCTTGCCAAAGGATGCTGTGAGTGCAAAGTTTATGGACAGCTAAGGACAGTCTGAAGAAACAGATGGAAAAGACATTCACTGATGGTCACTGAAGCCCCAAAAACCACATATAGCTCAGGAAATTCACAGAACCAAAAATAACTGAAGCTTAGGAGAGAATTATTAGGTACTTTTCTTTACCCTCCCCCTGCACAGCTGGAGTCTGCTACTGGACATATGTGCCAGGCTACCTGTATAGTTACTGACTCAGTATGGGCCTGCTTATTTTCTCTATGAATAATGGTATGTTTATTAATAATGAGTGGCTTTATTTATTTTCTTCATAACATTTTTAAAATTAATTTTTGCAGATTTTTAAAAAATCTATATTTCAAGGTATTCATTTCAATGTGAAATTGTATTTAAAACATGTCATGATCTGCAGAACTAGCATCCAGAAATGTAAAATTTGTTTGTTTGTTTATTTGAATGAATGTATGAATGCATGAATGAATAAATTAGTTTACATTAACTACTTCTTTAAATCTAACCAGTGCATGAAGCAAATTTACAAGGTTAAGCAGAATAATCCTGTACTTTAAACAGATTCTGAAGTCAGATTCGTAAGGGACAATGCTGGTTTTAACACCAGCAGGGAAATTAAACTCCAAACAAGCCACTCCCCTTCCTCTGTCCCTTCCGGTAAGGGAGGGACAATAACTGAGAGATTATGAGCTGAAATAGTAATTTCCTAAAAGCTCAAAGCACTGGAATGAAATGCACACAATAACTACAGCAATATTAATAGTAAAAGTATACAAAAGAGAAGGTGTTTAAAAGCAAAAGGGTATTCACCACTGGAAACAAAGAGAAACTGTTCCCGAAGGTCGCGCCCATGTCGTCTCCAGACAAAGGCAATATGGCGGCCATTCACACATACAGGCTCCATGGCATTCAGCAAATGGAGAACTTCCAGTCTGGCACTCCCTTTTTCCTGCTGAGTCCACATCCGCAGAGACAATGTACATGGTATGGAACAAACAACTTGGTCACACCCACACAGCGCTGAAAACTCCACCCCCTTTCCTGGGAACCAGGACAGAGAACCATAGAAACAAGACATCCTATGGAAATTTTAAGGCATGTGAGTTAGTGAAAATCATAAATAANCGGGAACCAGGACAGAGAATCATAGAAACAAGAAATGGTTCCTATTGAACCATAGAAACAAGAAATCCTATGGAAATTTTAAGGCATATGAGTTAGTGAAAATCATAAATAAACTGCTGGATATTTGAAACTGAAAAACTGACCTCCAAATAATCCCCAGTATTCATGACATCAGAATTATTACTTTCAATGAATATCACCAAATACAGGTGGATAAAAATAATGCTTTACACTTTCTAAAGGTCAAATATAAGAAAGGTCGTGCCCAAATATCAATATCTAACTTTTCATCAATCTTCTGTGTTGGATCACATGACTTGATCACATACAAAGATCTGTAGGATGTCCAAATGAAGAATGGTCTTTTTAACCTCTCTCAAGCTGCTGTTGTCCACCCTGACTCATTAACTTTAAAAGCTACTGACATCTCTGCCTGGTATTTCCATTGCTGGTGGTAAAGCACATTTAAATAAAGTTGTTTTGTTTTGATTCCTGACTATTAAAGTCTCACTGAGACTATGGACCTGATTAACCTGTCAAGGAATGTCAAGCTGACATGATTATAAATAGCCTCAGACCAATAATGTAAACACTAAACGCTCTTCAGATGCATCACAAAACAAAGCATATTTCCCCTGGGTAAATCAGAGCTAGTTTGTCAAGTGGTCAGATTCCTTCTTATCAAACCATGCCCTCTTTTTCTTGCTTTTCAAATGCATAGATTACTCCTACATAAACATATGCCACAACGCAATCCACCTTTGTGCCTTACACCCCAGGTTTGCATTATAGTTTCTGCAGCCTAGACTGGGAAACATAGACTCTTGGAAAGAGCGGACATTTCTCTGCTGTTCAGGTGTTCAAGTGACTCTGTTTGAATGAATGCAATAATGATCCCACTTTATATAATAATGATCCCACCTTTCCAATTATAAATGATGTGCTTATTATCAGATCATACACCTTGTCTGATAGGGGCAGACCCCTAAAATTCTGTGAGGAACTTTTCTTTGTTTAGCAATAGGATTTCTGGAGAAGGAGATTGGAGGATGCGAAACAATTTCATATTTTACCTTAGCAATTAGGATACCCATACAGGAAAAACCCTTTCTTTCCCTGGTGGGATTCAGATCCCCACGCCTTAAGTCATAATTTTGTAGGCAGAACATTATCAGGATTGTTCCTGTAAAAGCTGGTGCACTCTGAATACCAGATGTCTGGCGAACAGAGAGAAGGACTGTTTAAATCAGTGGTTGCAGTGTTTTCTTTTGAGAAGGTATGTGGATTTCTGATCTTTGTTCCCATTGCTCTTTTAGCCCTGTATTTCAAAACTGCCTAATATAAAATACATTAAAAGCCTTAAATTCTGAAGCCAGCATCTAACTTACCCTTCCAGCCTTGATGCCCCATGCTTCATTGTGTCTTTTTAGCCCAATCAGTCTTGAACTACCTGCTTAATAATTCAGCTTGAGGAAGAGGCATCCTTTCTGGAAATAAAAAAAGTGAGTTCTTCTACGCCTTGTTAGCAGTGATGTTGTTGTCTAATGTTTGAGGTGTCTGCATCTCTCTGTTTTCCAAGGGTGCGAAGTTCAAAGCGGCTGTGGGAAAACATCACATATGCACAGATCTGGAAAAGGTCGGTGTCACTCTTCTTGATGATTCTCCCAAAGCCTTCTCTATGACTTTATTTCTGTTTCCATCCACTCTTACCTCAGGAATCAAGTTCCTAAATGGAGAAAGGAGCCCTTCTCTTTTGGGGTTGGCTGGTGGTGGCTGTCCACTCGTGCAGCCTTCAGCCCTGTGTCCCCAGGAGGTACCAGAACCTCCCCGCAGCCTTCAGTGAGATGTTGGATCCATATTTGACCATATCACCTGTACCTGGGTTTCCCATTGGATGGTTTCAGAAAGCTCTCTACTCAAGGTGATAATGCCTTAAATGTCTCCCTCACTCTGTCTGGAGCTGAGTCTTCCCAAGTAGGCATTATTTTGCTTTTAAACTTTTGCTCTATGTTCACTGGAGTTGTGCACAGAACCAAAACAGTGCTACCTTTATGGGACAGATTTTTAGATCTATATCACATTTTGTTTCTACTCCTAAGAGGCTTGAAGCATACTTTTGGCCACAATGAGTGGTTTACCTCATTGACTAGAGAAAGAGAGACAGAAAAAACTTCAGGTCTGATACTAAGATTGAAGACACATTTTAGTCTGTCTTATCCCAACTGAGTAAGAACTCGGAGGATAGAAACCACAAGCATGAAACCAAAACCATCACAAAAAGTCTTTTCTGAGGTACTGGGACAGTCATAAACCATCTTGTCCACAAATAGCCTTTCCTGTTGTATTGTGGCTGATGAGCCACTTATCCACTTGACATCTTATTAGCAGGTGCAAGTTGGCTTCACCTTACATTGCAAACATTTGGCTGTTGTTAGCACTGCACAAAAAGCACAAGGCAAGCTATACTATCTCTGCAACCATGGGTTTTTTCCATTAGTGTCAGGGATAAATTCTATCACACCAACAGGTCATTCAGTTTAAGCTAATTGTACTGTAATACATAGCTGTAAATAAATGTTTCACAAAGAAATCTCATTCAGAAAGGTACAGTCCCTTAAACACAGTCCAAAGGCAGAAATTCATCTTTCCTTTGGTAATATCATCTGATGGTCAGCTGATCTCCACTGTCAAGCTGAAGCAACAAAGTGTAATTGTTCATATGTGCAGAGCTTCTTATTAATGACATCAGAGTCTAGCAGAAATTACTGCAGGATACTTTCAAAGAAGTATAAAGAGATACAAATTCAAGGCCCACATTCCACTTCTGATCTTCACCAGCAAAACTTATTAAAGGAATTACCTTGATAAAATTAGAAATGACATGTGAAAATTAAAAAACAAAAACCAAAACCTGTCTTTGAGCTGAATGTCACATATGGTGTTTACTATCTTATTGATGATATTTCCTCCATTTTTTTAGGAAGAGTAATTGGGAGATAACTTAGACCAGAGCCTTCAGAGCCAGCTGTAAAACAAGTCCAATGTATTTAGGATGATATACCTTCTAAGGAGCATATAATCTATTAGTTAAGGATTTCAGTTTCTTATACTTAATGATCTTTGATATTCCTACCCAAACAATTAATTGTTTTATAAATATTGAAATATTCATTTATGGAAGTAGATCAATATAATACCTATGATTATCCTCTCTTGAGGAGCCTAACTATAAGGGCTACATTAAAATCCCTACCAGGCCACATCTTTGAAAGGGCAACATATTATATGAACTGACATCAGGTCAAAGCCAAAGGAACATTTTCACAAAGAAAACAAACCAGTCATTTCAATCACTGAAAAAGGAAGGAGCAGACTTAAGTATCTGGTCTGCAGGGGGCATTGATGGAAAATTATATTATATTACATCACAAATTGCAGTGTTAAGGAAGGGAAAAGACACCTACAAAAACTTCTCCCATTATGGACCACCTTGCTTGTGCAAGAAGGGAAGCTGCATGTAGATTTAAGTAAGGAAACAAAGAAGCTTTATTCCTTCCAAAAATACATTCTGCAAGAAAATACCAGCTTAGGTCCTGTGAAATTAAGTCTCTCAGAGGAAAAGCACGGTATTATTTCTGCTTACCCTAATCATCACCATATTTGACACACAGAGTCAGATCCCCAATTTGCATAAATCATAGGAAGTCAATGAAGCTCTATTGATTCACACAAGCTTATTTTCTAATCCAGTGGTATTTCAGACCATATAACTGTGATTTAAAATGGAGCATGATCTGTTACATATTCCTTAAAGAAAAAGAAGGGAAGGCAATACAATGAATCAGAGTAAACTGAAATATGTGTAACCACATAACTACGCTAGCCAAAAGTAACACTTCATTATTGCAGTTGGCGTTACATTTATTAAGTTTGCTCTTTTTCCTGTTTCTTTTAAAACTTTGCAATGATATGACAATAAGATTCTCTTGGAGAATCAGGCATGCAGAGAACCCAGGACGTTCCACATGTCCCAGGCTGGAACAGAACACATTTTGATACAAAAGTTCCAGCTGCAAAATTTAATCTGAGGGAAGTCGAGCTAAGACTTCTGAATTTTTTCCCCTTGTGTCTCTTTCTGTCAATACAAATCCAAAACTATAAAAGCTTTTAATGCTTTGAAATACCTACAGCTGTGTATAATTAGTCCATTTGGGTTTAATATATTCTCTTTCCTGAGTTCCAACCTTCTTGATATTCAAGTTAAAGCAACATTCTGCTGAAAAATATGAGTTTCACTGAGAAAGCTGGTTAAAATGCACATGTGAAATTGAGTACCAAAGTATGGATCAGTGCAGGAGAATATGACTGAATAATAGTGGGGAAATTATTTATTAAATGGAAAGCAAAAGTTGTCATTTTTCCTCAAACTGTATTGTATACTTGTTGCTTTTTAATCTGTTTGACCCAAAAATATAATCATAAGCTGTTAAAAATGTAGTTCAGCTAAAATCTTCCTGGTTCACAGAAGAAACCTGTAGATATTCCATTAAATATTCAGTCAGCCTAGGGTAATTTTTATCTGTCATAGTGAGCCTGTATTAAAAACTCACATTGCAAATAATGGAATAATTTCATATTGTGAGGGTCCAAATTTCTGAAGGCTAAATGGAATAGGGCACAATATATAAAGCAAGAAATTGTATTAGGCCAAGGCTCTGCAGGTAGCACTATGCAAGATAAAGAACAAATGATCTAATAATAGAAACTTTAGGGCAGAGTAATAAAGTGAATGGTTTGCAACTGAGATACCAGATGGCATTTATCCAAGAACTCAGGAAAAGACCCTGTATGTGGAACTGGTGAACCAGTAACCATAGTGTGTGGTAACCTATAGCTTAAATCACTAGAAGGATCAAAGCAGCAACAGTGATAACAATTCTTTAAAAAAACTTCAGGTATGATCCTGGTAACTATGAGCCAGCCTGATAGCTAAGTTAGGTAAACTGGTAAAAAAAAAAAAATCACAAACCAATACATAATAGGAATAGTAGATAAATATGATCTATTCAGTCTTTAACCTTTTGAAGAAAATAATACCTAACAGAACACCTTTGAAGAACAAAATCCGGTTGGCAAAACCCCTTGGATAGCATAAAATTGTCTGTAAGGACCCTCATTAAACTATTAAAAATATGCAGCTGCCATTGAATAATGCCTAAGGTGGGTCCAAAATAAATAGGTTGGGAACAAGTAATTTCATGGTGCAGGCAGATCTGCACAGGTATCCCTGACGATACTACTTGTGGGTAAAGTGAGGTGCAAGTACTGCTGGTGAGTCACAGTTAGTTGGAGAACTTAAACCTGAAGCATTTTGCAAAGCACTGAAAAATGTACAATAACATTGCAGATCTGAATGACAGATGGCAGATGAAATTCATTGCTGGGGTATGTGGAGTCATGGACAAGGGAGAAAAGTCACCTCAGACTACATACACGTTGATGGACTCTTATTTAACAGCTCTAGTCAGCAAAAGTATCTTTGAGACACCATCAACAGCTCTCTGAACATCCTGACTCAGCAGTGTCAGAAAGGTAAAAAGAAGAGCGGGATTATTGGGGAGGAATGAAGAATAAAGCAGAGGATGCCAGTATTTCACTCTACATATCCATGTCTGGCCAACCTCAGCAATCCATGCAGTTATAATGGTCCAGGTTCAAAAGGGACTTAACACAACAGAAAGATTTTTTAAAATGGTAACAAAAATGACCTGAGGAATAAAGCAACTCCTGTACAAAGAGATAAACCCCAGATTAGTATACTCAGACTGAAAAAGCAACAATTTGGGGCAGAGGAGGAGTGTAATGCTATATACAGTCACAAAGGAAATGAAGGCAGGTAACTGGGCAGTCATGATTCATTATTTCTCATGGTCACACCTGGCCCACTGATTGCTCACTGAAATTGTTGTGTAGTAAGAGAAAAGGAGAACAAAAGGAATGGAGGGGTCTATTACTTAGTCTTGTCCCAGATTTTATTCTCCTAACCCTGATGGAGCCAGTGCTTCAGACTAGATTGTTCTTTGGTGTGATCTAAGCAGGCAGTCCTTATGGCCCAATGTTCCATGTGCTTCAGCAATTCAGAAGAGTAGCTGGATATAGCAACAAAGAAGACTATGTAAATCTGCTTTCAGAAAAGACTGGGATAAAACAGGTTAAATTTTGTTGCAGCTTTCATTTTTAAACAAAACCCTTTCCCCATCACAGAATTATTTATTCAACAGCACAGTTTGTTACATTGCCTTTTTCCTATATTATACATGTGAATGTAATTTTCACCCTCCGTGCATTCATTTATAATGTAAGTTTTCTAATGAATATTATTGTGTATTTGATTAATAATGTTTTATCATTTGTCTTAAAAATTGTGTCAAGATCATTAAAATACCAAAATGGAAAACTACAATTGGATTGCCATTTGTCTTCTGTCCTAAAAATGAAATATCCATTGCACTACATAATCATTTCCACGAAATAAATTTACTATGTTTTATATTCCCACAGTACTACTATTACAATCTTAAATTCTATTAGTTCAGTTAATGTCATGCATTCTTCAAACTGTAAATTATTGTCACATTTTGTGGTTATATCACATTGCTCTCTGCAAAAGCACTTTTCTACAATGGGCCAAAACTATTCCCACCACTATAAAGGATCACCAGTGGACTATACAATCTTAAGAAGAAGTAATGTTGAGAGTCACCATTTTCAATGACATGCCAAAAAGACACATTTGTAGATCACTGTGCCTCCAACTGAAAACATTGGTCTAAATCAGTGTGACCGAGGGGTTCCAAAGGATTTATCCTGAACTTTAAATAAATAAGAGCAAGAGTAATTCAGTTGTTCCAGTAGATGCAACCATATACCGTGTGTTAGGCTGCGGGTCCCCACTAACAGCACTGAAATTTGGAAAATTTCTCTGTTTGCATTGGAATATGCTTTCAGATACAACCATAAACAAATAGAGTAACTCAGAAATGTCCCTGGAATTAGCTGTCATCCTGCAACATATTTAAGCATGGGTTCAGTTTTAATAATGCAAATAATCCCCTTTATACAAAAGACAATGCATGTATGTAATACTAGATTCATGCTTGCATGCTTCAATGCTTTGGAACATCACCAAGATAACAGTCAGTGGAACTATGTATGATTTTAGGTAAAAGGTTTGGATTTAAGTCAGTAATTAAATTAATTGTTGGACAAAAACACAAACTGTAATGTTTTACCTCTAAATTATATCATGATTTCCAATTAAAAATTGGAAAAGTGTGGGAAACCATGATGGGGTGGCAGATGTGCATTACTTTCTTAAACATATGAGTGGAACTGCTGTTCTGTTAATCTCTGCAAGGAGACACAAACTGGCTCGTGCTTTTGCCTTGAGTAGGGTAACAGAAATCTTAATGCAACTCATGCTGCAAGTGGAAAATATTTTTCACATTTTTGAAATGAGGTAGAATAATAAAGTCAACATTTCTCCTCTCTAAATACCTCAGCAGAACTCCTGCTGTGGGACACTATAATCTGGTCACACAGTTCATTTTGACCACCGTCTCTTAATTAAATGCTCATAATAATGGTCAAAGCAAGCGACAGTAGAATTTATTCATCACCAGATAAAAGCATAACTAGAGGTGTTGTGCCTGATGGTATATAATACATGGGCTTAGCTTTTCTCATTTTTGTTTCCCTTTGTCATTTTCAGTATTACAGAACAACAGAATCCAATAATGTGTTCTTTTTTCTCAGCACTTCCACTGCAGGAAGAGAACAATTTCTGAATAACATTATCAAGTGATCTTGCCTCAGAAAAGAAAGAAATAAAAAGTCTTGAATCAATGAGGCTATAAAAGTAAATTTAATCCATTCTTAATGGCCCATGGACATGGTTCACTGAGGTTCCTGCCAACAATTTTCTGCTGTTCCTTTGGAAAAAAAAAGGTAATTAATGAAACAAGTTGAAGCTTGTTGTGTAATCCTCTCTTGAAAGTTGTATTTGTACATTTTTCAATAAGAATCAGCAGCTGATTAAAAATGTATGCATCTGAATGCTTAGAGCTGCTGCAACAGAAACTGCTGCTGAATATTAGGTTTATTAATACTGCATTAGACTTTTTTTTTCTTTTCTTTTCTTTTTTGCTCTCCTGCTCATGATAGAATGTGATTTGCTTTCAGTGAATACATCCTTGAATGACCTAAAGTTCATTAGAAAACCAATGTATATCAGTGAAATCTATTAAATGTAATTACAGACAGAGAGTTTACATCTAGTTTGGATCCAAGTTTTCAGACAATATAAATCTCTCTCATGGGAGACATGGACAGGAATCCTTTGATCCAAGGAAACAATAGAAGCTCAAGATACCACTTCACTTGCAAGTGTGTTGGCAGCTCAGTGCATGCCCACTGTCCCCTCCCAGGTTGCCCACAGACCTGTGAGAAGTAGCACCCCTCTGCCTCCTCCACTCCTGGGGAGGAGGAGACACACGTGGAGGTGCAGGCAAGCACTGAGTGCAAAGCTGAGACCCGTGCTTCTGACACCTCTACTCCTCATCCCAGTGCCTGGCTAACCCAGGCTTTGGCATTCCCCTCTCTCCTGCCTCCATTAAAACAAAAGAGTAACACCTGCCTGGATTTTCTGAAAGCAATATGACATTATCTACCCACAGAAGACAAGCATAGCCCCTTGATTCAAAAGGAACAGACCTGTCACCAACATCTCTGAGTCATATCTCAAGCTTTGGACTAGAGGAAGAATTTAATATATGTAGGATCTGAGTTCTGGTATGTTTGTAATCTAATATTGTAATTAAGCCCCTCGGGAGCCAGAGAGCTGTGCTAGTGGTTATACTGGGAGACTGAGATGTGTACATTTTGTTTGCTTGTTAAACAAAAGGAATGCAATGCTAGCAAAAAGAGGGATTATTTCAGTAATGTTTTCCCTTGCCCTCCACTGTCTTAAACATCCTTAAAAGGAGAAGATTCGTGCTGACAGAGCTATGACAGGAACATTTTAAAAGGACAGAAATGCAAATCCAGGTTGAGAATTGACATATATTATTCAAGCTCACTTTTTTCCACCTTTTCTGGTGCTAAGAGGTTCTTGTTTCTAGCACCAGCTGCCTTGTCAAAGGCTTCTGCAAGATTCTTCTCTCTGATACATTAGGCTTCCTTATTAGGTTTCAGTTCTTGATTTCCACGATGCACTGTTTTACTTTACATGAAAGACTTGATGTGGGGGGAAAATTCAGAAATCCCTTCCAAAGTGCTTGTAGCTGTTGGTCATCTGTGATGATTCATATATTCCAGGTCATCATTAAATCTTCTACTGTGAGTTTCTGGAAACTTGAAAAAGCCAAAAACTCAGCAGGAATTTCTTCCCCCTGCCCCTCTGCTCCAAGCACCTACTCAGTCTGTGCTAGAATCATTTCCTTCCTTCTTCTCATGACCTAAACATAAGTGCCATGGATACATAAACCTCTCTGTCAATGTTTTATAAGCAGTAGCACAATATTGAAAAAGAGAGATGTAGAATTGATTTAGGGCTTGGTTTTGCAGCTGCTCAAGTTTGAAACTGCCACTGCCTTCAAGAGGAATTCTCAAGAGGGAGTGGCTACAAATTCAGGCCCAAAGAAAGCAGTAGCACATCGACAGCTCAGCCATCCGGCCAGACTCTCCCTCCTCCCCACGACCTGACCTGACCCAGCTCAAGGGATCCAGGCAGAAAAAACAAATGGTGGCTGGAAGGAGAATTACTGGAGATGAAGTTTGTCAGCCATCTCTCTATGACACCAGCATCACCACAGATTGTAAGGACAGAACCAAAGCCTTGAAGAGACAGGTGGACAATATTACAATGGAATAAACCTTTGTTCCAACTTTGGTAATTATGAGGCATTAGAAATTTAGATCATGTCCTTTTTCTCTCCCACCTCCAGTCATTTCTTGTTTCCCTTTTTCTGCAGTCATTTTGTAGTCCAATTTAAAACAAACCTTAAGATTTTGGAACGTACAAGTTTGAAAGGGGAACAAATATAAGACTAATTAACAAAAATGCAACAAATGCATTGAGAATTCATAGAGAGTGACCCCTTTAAGTTTTTTCATCCATGTATTGCAAACATACTGTGCTCATTTCAGGGCTTGGACAGACAGGGATTCATGTTAGAAAAAGCTCTGTATTTTTGCTGAGTTTAGATTCTGTTATAACCCCAGAGCTGATACTGGTAACAGATAAGACTATGATAGTCATAATTCAGATAAAGCATTGGAAAATTCAGATAAATCATTGTGCACCATTTTTGGTTTACAAAACTCACCTTGTTTTTTTCAAAATGGGAAGAGAGCTCTGCAATGAAACTCAGAGCTCTGTTTCAAACATGCCAGGATGTGGTGTGTTATGGACAGTTGTGCTAAGACTGGACTTGTTTAAGACTGGTACAAAACTTCAATCCAGAGATTTGCTCACTATCTTCTACAAGATTCATAAGTTTTAACATTCTGTCAATTCTCTGTGCTCATCCCTGTGCTGAAAGCTGCAACTTAACTCCCAGCAAGCACATCCTCTCTAAGGTATATCAAAACATCCTCAAATATTCCAATCTTGGTTTTCTCCTCTTTGTTATACCCCTTAGTAGGAATAAAGAATGCTAAACAGCATTGACCAAAAGCAGAAAGGCCTCTGTAAACTCAGCATTACTATCTTCTCTAGACCCCTTCATGAAGAGACTATGATTTCTTCCAGTATGACTACTGTTAAGAGAACTAGATAGCAGCACCCTGTAATAGGGTAGTTTATATTTAGCAGGACTGTCCATGTAATTGGGCTACCTTGCTGTGTGTCACAGATCTTCAAGAAGCAGAAGCAAAAAAAAAAAAAAAACTTCCAGGAAAAATATCCTGGGTTATTGCAGCAAGAGAGATATAATAATGATAAATTAAATACATGGTTGGAAAATGTAGCAGATTTCATCTCACTTTCTGACTAAAATTTTTCCAACTGGTTTAGAGTAATCTTTTTAAAAAACATTTCTGTGATCAAATTTCAGCCTATCAGTTGTCCGTAAACTATCTGTAATTTTTTCACATCCACCTGAACTGTGCTGTCGGTCACTCAAAATCCACAGAGATTCACAGATTTACGTCTTTTGAGAATTAAGCAGATTGTTTAATTTGAGTTCCTGACAGATGGCCTAAAATCTCTCTTTTAATAAATACACTACTTCCAATTCTGCTCAGAATTATTTATATTCCTCATGAAGTAAATTTGATTTCCAGATTAACCGATGCATGCTCATAGGTTTAACTTAACTTCACAAACATTCATACAAATATTTTTATGAAAGTTCTTCAAAAGCAAAGATGTTTATATCAAAGAATGGTCAAAGTGGAGATTTCTGTGATAGCTTTTCAAACAACTATAAGTAGTGTTCTTATTATACACAAATTTTAATCCCTTCTGCATTCAGCTAGAGTCTTTCCGTGGACCTCGGGGGAACTAAACTGGATTATATGAGTATAGTCACAGCAAACACTGTAAAATCTCAGGAGATCATGCAATTTTTTCTTGAGGACTTTTGTCTAAGTCTTTACCTCCTCATCTCTCAGGTTTTATGTATCATGTACATGCCTTAATTGTCAGTGGTTTGCAGCTCACCTCTAAAGTAGCTGTTTCTCCTTTGCATTGGATAATTCCATATCCAGAAATTAGAATCTGAATTTGCCCTGTGGTTACCACTCTAGCAGAGTTGTGTCTTTCACCCTAGTCATGGAGAAGGAAAACAAAGGGGCTCCTGCAAGGACTCCACCATCACCTCCCTGGCACCCATCTGCAGCCTCCAGGTGCTTGCTTTCCACACTGCCTCCAGGCTTCCCATACCTCCCCTTCTGCCTGCCAATTCACCCCAGCCTTGGGAAATTACTCCAAGTTGGTTTTTTCTGCTTTAAACAGTGGCACTTCACTACCATCCCAGACAGAAGTTCTGTACTAAGCAGGTGTCTGGAGCCTTGTGTGGTTCATATAGGCCCTGCAGTGCTGGTCCCCAGGCATGGAGCTGTAATCGCACTGCTCTGACACAGGCAGAGCCAGCACCTCACTGCAAATGCACATGTCCCTTCCCTTGCCTGGGCAACAGCAGAAAAGCTGAGATGAACACAGTTTATACTCTTTTTAAGCCATTTTTTTCAGGATTGACTTGTCACCTCCTGAAATTGTGATCGGTACCAGCTGTCATCCTGTGCAATGCCACAAGAATTTCCTCCCATCCAGCCGAGTGATGTATGTCAATATGTTTTTAACAGCAGTCTGCTTCACATTAAATATTCAAAGAGGTGTAAAACTGAAAGGAATTAATAAAGACAGCAAAGCACTGAACTTGCAGGCCTTAATATGTCTTTAATTGAACAAAGTATGTAAGACAACAATTTTTTACTGTCGTAAATCAATTAGTTATTCTTATTTACACAGGTTAACTGTAATTAAATTATGTCTGTTTTGAAATACATATTTTTTTCTGTGGCAGGCCTTAATTTAATGCCACATTTTGATTTAAAACTGCTTTAATGTAATAGAAAACAAGCTGGCATGACAAATAAAGGGCTAATGTGCAGATATGATTCACTTGCTCATAAATCAGTTAATCTCTTTTAATGGAACTCCTTTAAATAATGCCTTTTTTCAATCAGCTATATTTCTGCTCTTTATACTCCTGTTGTTAAGGAACCAGCATTTTTCCCAATGACGCACCAATACTGGCAGGAAGTACATCCTAAGTGTATTTTGTGACTCATTTCAATTTGCTCTTTGGTGCATTCACAGTTTGTTCATTAGCATCAGCATTGGTGGCTAATGGATACTCAGTAGGAAGCTGGGGTTTTTTCATGAATGTTTAATGGAGCAACAGAAGTGAAGGTGAGGAAGGATTTCACTGGTGACAAAGTGAGCTTGTGGCTGGACAGCGGACCGTGACCCAGTGGATGAGCACCACTGCCTCCCATGCCAGGAGCCCCACCACAGCTGGTGCCTGCCATGCTCCCCACCTCTCACCTGCACACAGCTCATGTGCCTCACCAGCAAAGAAAGGGCAATGATCTCTAGGCTGATGGAAAATTATATCCTTGTCATTGCTTCACAATTGAGCTTTCGGAATATCATGGTTGTTATAAACCGGAATACAGAACACCCTTGGCTGAGTAGTTTTACTATACTGTTCTTGTCTTAGTTTTTTCTTAACTTTTCATCTTTTTTTTTTTTAATTTTGTTTAAAGACACTGGAAGAGACACTATTCTTTGTATTACCAATTCAACACAGAAACCTCTAATCATTTTTTACCCAGATCTTCTGTTTCTGTTTGAGACAAAAAGCAGAAAAAAATCATTCCCTTCCTCCCATACACACACCAAAAAAAGTAATCTGAAGGCATAGCTCATTCTTTGTCAAGAATTTCCCTTAGGTGAACTGGTCACAGTGTTTGGTGGTGAATGAGTTCAGGTTTCTAGGTTCTAGCTCTTGAAAAACCTCTTAAAGGCAAACATTTTCTCCCTCTGTCTTCAACTGGAGTCCTGAACAGCATCCACAATCTGTTTGCATGAACTGGACTGATGTTACAAGTATGATAATTTCCCGTACTCAGAACACTCCATTAGGGCATTCCAGTGACAAAAATACATGTCCATAGGCTTGGGCTCCTGAAGAGCATGCAGTACATGCAAAACACATGTAAAATATGTAGTGAGGGGCAAAGAAGGAAGCCTGAAGCTTGGAGGAGGAGACGTCAAAAGCAAGCTCAGGAAACCTCTGAAGTGTCCCTTTGTACACAACAGGAACCGTACACAACCAGAACAGCAAGTTTACAAGCATTCCCAAGAAAAGCAGAGGTTTACATTACAGTTAACATTATTGATTTTGTCATACCAGGAGCAATAACAAAATCAGTATGTAATTCAAGGTGCACAGTGATCTTTATTATGCTCTCATATGGTTTTCCTAGCCTCAAGTTGTTTCCTCAGCTTTAAAAACAGTGATGTCACCACAGGGAGCAAAAAGGAGTGCATTATACTAGGTAGCAGTAGAAAAAAACCACTGTAGTCCAAAGGCAGAGGATGGGCCAAGTGCACAAAAGGTACATATACAAGAACCCATGTCATGAATACTCCACTGTTTGACACATTTAATATTCATTCCAAAACAGTTGCACGGTCATTTAAAAACAAAAAGCAGATGCTGAAACAAATGTGAAGAAACAGTCAGGTGCCATTGATAAAATCAAAATACTCCATATCCTGTTTGATTCATTCCTTACAAACACACATAAAGAAAAGGAAACTTCTGACCATATGTGTAGGATAACTGACCTGGTACAGAAATGAAAACACAGGAAGAATAGGGACATGAGAGCTCAAAGAATATTTGGATAAACTAGTATCATGACCTGATACAATTTACCCTGAAGTACTTAAAGAACGATATGAAGTGATTATGAAACTGTTGGTCATAGAGAACAAATGGCATCCCAAAGACTGAAGGCAAATGAGTACTAGATGTACTCTTACAGGGAAAAGACAAATGCAGGGTAATAAGTGCAGTCAGTCCAGCTTGGGTAAGGACACGTGCTAGAAACTTTTTGAGAGCATCTAGAGTAAGCTTAAGTCAAACTCAAAGAACATGTGTTAGTGACATGCTATGAAATTGGCTGTGCAGAGGAGGCAGTGTCCTAGAGGAATCCACTATAAATCCACTGCTAAGTACTCTTCCCAGTCAGATGATGAAAGAGAGGTTGCTTGTGCAATTACCATATAAAGTCAGTACATCAAAGCAACTTGGGAGGGCCCAAATGTATTTTCCTCAAGAGGGGAATTCAAAGTGCCCCTACCCTTTGGATAAAATCCGCCCTCTGCAAGGTGAACAATGAAAGTGAATGAAAGAAATATAAGGACCAAAAATGAATCTTGTGTGAAAAGAAGGTAGTAGTGGCTCCAAGGGATGTTTATGTTTTCATTGGGTTTGCATAGCAAGATTTTGGTAGCAGAGGTGCTAAAAATCCTTACTTTTGTGTAGTTTTAAGAAAACAAAAGTCAAATATCTGTTGATAGTCAGTCTAAGTGAACATAATTCTGTCTCAGACTGGCAAGGTAAGCTCTCCCTCCATCACTGCTATGATTTTGCCAGCCCTCAGGCTTCACGGATGTGGTAGTCTTTGTTCCCTGTTCACTTTCTTCCCTTGTCTTTTCCAGACTTGCCTGCACTGAGAGACAATTTCCCATAGGATTAGCCACTTACTAGAAACAGAGTGGGACATTCACACATTGTTCTTTTTGCCAGATTCAAACACAGAGAAACTCAGTGAATAAACGTGGCTTTAACAGACCATCAGCTATGTTTTTCTCCCTTCTTGTTTCAGTATCACAGGATATGTTACAACACATTTTCCACAGGTCTTGCTTCCCCCTCAGCTTGCTTTATGATGTTCACCTCTGTACACATATATCCTGGCAGCACAAATTCCTTGTATAATGCAGTGATGCACTTGTGCCCCAATGAAACTCTCAGACCACGGTTCTCTTCTGGGTGACAGCAACTAGTAAGCTCATCTCCCCCAGGATGCATTTCCAGAACAGGAAACATCTCCAAATAGATTTCAACTGCAAGCAAATACCAATGGTCTGGAAAGGAAGACTGTTCTCTTACTAGAGAGCAGAGTCAAGAGAAATAGCAGCATTCTCTAGCTACTGAAAAATGGAAAAATATTTACTTAGAAAGGGAACCAATTATTCATTTGACAGTTCATTCTGCTTCTTTCCCAGCCTGTGTAGGAATGACTACACACTCTCCTTAACTGCTACAACAGATCCACAGCTAATCATTGAAGGCAACATGGTGCCCTTCCTTGTGCAGCTAAACCAATCTTCAGCGTAATGGATATGCCATATTTAAAAGTCATTACCATCCTTATTTTGTTCCAGCAGGTTATTCTTATCACATAAGTGTGAGATGGGAGGAATTCTGGACTAATTTCATGCACTAAACTTTTTGATGTGTTGCACCCTGTTCCCACCACTGGAGCCCCTTACCTCATTCTAACAACTTCTTGCAAATATGGGGAATCATATGCCAAATCAGTAGAAAATACAGAAGTTTGATAGTAGGATTGTTAAAATCCTACTAATTGCTAAAATCCTAAATTTCTAGGTTTTCTCTTTAGGATGTTCTCTTTTAACCCCTTTTTAAGTGGCTATTTTAAATTATAAAGTTTAGAAGAGACATGAAGGAATTTTACATTTACTCACCAACTCTTTTCATTAGTAAAGAGGAAAAAATGAAGTGTTCCTCACCCACTTGTCTTAATATGTAAACACCTCCCTCTGAATCTGGAGCAGTACTTCCTTTCTGGAAGTACTGTTCATATTACTTTCAGAGTTAAATTGTCCATGCAGGTGCAGAAGCAGAACAAAAAAAGAAAAAAAAGTGGCTTTTCTTTTTTTTTTCCTCTGGGCTGACACATCTCTTTCATCATTAATTTCATTAGTGATATATCACACAGTATCATGTTCTTGTGGAATTGATTTGAATCAGGTTTAACATGGACAGGTGCTGTTTAAACATTCCCTGCCTACACAAAACTCTGCCAAAAAACACTGATCCTTATCTGGAGCATCCCTCTGCTTTGCAGCTCAGGACAAAGCCTGGAGCAGAAATTACCAAAATTTATTACAAAATTTGATTATTAGGTTTTTTTAAGTAGTGATTCATGGAGATTGTCCTATGAAAATTGCCCATTTTCTAAGTGTCAGTCAAGGACTCTCATTATGCTTCTTCCTCGGCCACATGCTTTTGTCAAGAGCTTGTAAATGTCACATTGGCAAAAGTATCAAAACCTGTCTGATACTCAGCACCCACACAGATAATCCTTTTTTGTGCTTTTTTCACTAATGAATGGACATTTCTAGGAAGCAGATAATCTCATCATATAGATGTCTGAAACAGACTGACAAGGCCCACCTCAAAATGCCTGCTGAGCTCTACTGCCTATCAAGAGATTCCCCTTGAAATTTTTTCAGACAGTGATCAGGAGCTCTACTTCTTCAAATGTGAATTTTAAGTTCTAAGACCAGTTCTAGCCTTCTGGGATGCACAGAACTAGAGCTATGATTCTTCTACTTTGTGTCTTGCAAAGTCATTTAAAAATTGCCTACAGGTAAAACTTAATATGGCACCAAAAAATCTGAAGAGATTTCTTGAATCTAGTATTAGAATGTACATCGTGGACTGTATTAATCAGCTGCCTATGAGTTTGATAAGGTCAGCTGAGATGTCCCATTGTGCTGAGCAGAGGCAGCCTCTGAAATTCAGTATCTGAAACCTTGCTGCAATGTCTGCAGTACAGCCTACTCCTTCCAGCACCTGCAGTGAACTACAGCCCTGACAGAGAATGGGACAGCCCTTTAAAAGCATGGGAATCCACTGCCAGTCTTCTGTGTAACTGCGTCAAGCTACAGACATTTGTTTGCCCTTGATATTTATGATATTGACAGAAGAGGTGGACAAGCTTACAGAAATGATAAATAAAAAGTGAGGTAGACTTGTCTTCCATGGAATATTTTCCAGTTTAGTCAAATGGGGCTCTCTGCCTCTTCTTGGCATCTGTCAAAAATTTACAAGCCAGGGTAAACTGCAACTCTGGTTTAGCACTTCATTGTGATGCATCATTTTAAAGGTATGACAGCTTTGCAGTTTTCCAGTACTACCAGGAAAATGAAAAAAGGTTATACTTAGGCTTAGCAAGGAGGATTTTGGTTCACCATTTGTTCTCCAAACCAAAACAGAAAAAAAGAGAAGGAATTTTGAACAGCACTCCAATGTAGGAAGCTGTTTAGCTTCTACAGATGACTTTCAGGTGGCACGTCCCACAGTACTGGGAGGACCAGAGGGGAAGAAGTGAAGAAAAATAAATTATTTACCATTGTGTGAGACCCAAATCACTGAAAAAAAACCATAGCACATAAGAAAAATTCTAGTGCTCCTACACAGAGACACAAGAGACCTCAGCAGAGTCTCTCAAAGCAAGTGCTCCTTCTCACTCTGGAGCTCATCATCATCCATGTGAGAGGCAGGTAATAGTAATAGCTGAGTCATCAAAGCAGTCTCTTAATGAGGAAACAGAGAAACAAAGGAGAAATCCTTCCCTTCACCCATAAGAGCACTTAAAGGGCTTTTGGAAGGTATTGGAGTCCCCATGCTCAGCCAGGAGCACACCCCTATCACACTGCAAACGTGCATCCCACAAGCAAGTGTGTCCTCAGAGAGTGACCCAGCATGAGGCTCATCTCACAGTGAGAAACACAAGCCCACAGACACTGGATTAGGAACACTTCAAGGCTCATTAGGGCAAATGAGGTAGATCTGAAACATATGTCTCAGACTGCACAAAATGTCCCAGCAGACTGTGTTTGGCACCTGGGCCAGGGTTTGCCACTGTTTCCAGTGATCATCATTTCCCCATGTACAGTCTCACTGATAGGTCCAAGTCATATAAAGAACCCTGACTTCCCTTGTTTCAAAAAAAATTTTAATCCCACAGTTGAAGAAATGAAATGTTATATCAGCTATAGAGGCACAGATTCAATAATAACATAGAAATCCAGATTTAATAGATATATCAACTCCAATTAAGTGTTTAATCCTTTTCATTAGACCAATAAATAATTCAAGAGAGAGTTCATAGTTTTACTTACTTAATAAACAAAGTATACTTTCATTGTGACACATACTCCACTTCAGCATACCAGGCAAATGGGACAAAGCATTCCAACTTTCCTTCAAAGAAAGACATTTTTAAGTAGAACATAGATAACAAATAAAGGTCCTTTGACTCCCATTTCACTGTTGCATTTAATTTGAATTTCTCTTCTTCTTACTCCAGGTCCCGCAGAAATCCTTCCATCTCTGTTTATCTAGCTTTGCTGCCTGCCATGATGATGATGTCTCCACGAAACCAGTATTAGGCTTGATGCCAAATTTGCTGCAGCCATGTTGTACTCTTAATACCCTTAATTCTCTTAATTAATACTCTTAATACCCATTAACTCCATGGAGAGCATGTCCTTGTTTAGATGGTTTGCCAAGTCAGGGTTCCCTCCTCATTTGTCTCCTGGTTTCACCATAAAGACTATGAGAAACTACTCTATTTGCACTTATGAGAAAATCATTTGAGGTCAAAACTTATCACTAGAACTTTTTATGTTTGAAAAACCCAGCAAATAGGAAGAATGGCCTAGGGAGATTACTATATTTATTTAAAAACTCTAAAATTCGCAGCTGCTCACTGAGCAAGTACACTTCTAAGATATGTGAAGATTTCATTCAAATTTGAAAATCTCTCTAGACCCATACAACCATTTGGATACTGCACCAGGATGTCGGGAGATACTACCTACCCTTTCACAATACCATTTTCATTTGCCTTCTCTGACCCCAGGAAAATGGCTGCCATTAATTCATTTGACAGCTGAAAAACAAAGACTGAATGGTTGTAGTTAATTGAAACATGCATAATCCGTTAATGAAGTCTACCCCTTTCTGTGATACTATTCTCTTTCAGTTCCATAGGTGTCTTCCAGCCTATTTCAGTAAATAATGGATTCCGGCTGCAAGCTGGAACTGCACACATATTGATTATTAAACAACAAAGCACATGGTATACCCATAATATTTTTATGTGACAAGACTGTTACGTACAGCATAAGACCAGAAGTGAGCTAACATCTTGCAACTGGCATCCTGTAATTCAACAAACTTGAATGTGAATTATTTTAATCGAATCCCATAAGCGATGATACGTGTTTTGCTTTCAAAAACATTGATTCTCTACAGTGCCAATTGACTATAGCAGTATTTTCAGGGTGGAACAGTTCTCAGATTAAACTGAGTTAACATCCACTGACATATAGTTTCCTCTCTTGTTGGCAATAAGGGTTTAAATAAGGCACATTGTGTATAATATTGTGAATAACAGGTGTCTGTTCAATTTCTCAGTGACCAACTTGCAATTTTTTTTTTAATTATTGAGTAGGTCAAATTTTCATGCTAAACTGGTTATGATGGTTGTATCACAAAACTGAAGTCTCAATGAGACTCACTGTTCTCCATTCAGGGAATCATCACACTTGTATTTCCCCTGTGCCCAATTTACTATGGTTAACTGAGAACATATCTTTTCAGGTTCCAGACTCCACTTTATGACTCATTCATTGTATTTGGGTTGCTCATTTTTATCCCTGAGAATTGTGCGCTTACTTTCTATTCTTAATTCATTCTCTCTCCCTCTCCTTTTTTTTTTTTTTTATGGTATTTTGTATCTTACTAAATATAAGGTATTAAAACAAGAGAATGAAGACAAAATTATCATCCTTGTGGATAGGGAAAAGAAAAATGTGATTTTGTATGTGACTTCCTGGATACATACAATTTCTATAGAATCAGATGGGAGAGATAAAGAAAAATGAGATTTATTTGCAGTGACATGGGAAAGATTCTGGGTTTCCTAGGCTGCAATATAAAATATATTCTATTATCATCTCCAGAAGCTGTTAAAACAGGTGGGGCACTGTTTGTTATCTCCTGTCATGACTCACCCCTGATAACTCCCTCCGGGTGTTATCTCTGTTAATGGGCCATCAAGAAACCACCACATGACTCATGGAATTGCCTCACTGGAATTACCTCATCCCATTGTGAGATGCTCCACCCAGGGGGGAGGAGCCAAGCATTCCCAACTGAATATAACCTGGGCTTTGGAACTACACCACCCAGCCCTGCCTAGTGGATGCCCAGAGGACAGGATCTACCACTGGACCTTCAGGTGGAGACCAGACCCTTCTACAGGATCACCCTTCAACTGAACCACTTCACTTGGACTACTACCACCACCCTGACTAATAGGGTGTCAGGTTGTATCCTGACTCTGTCAGGTTTTTTATCTTGTTTTATTGCATTTACTTTAATTTTCCTTTTAAATTATAATTCTGACTTGCTGTCTCCCACTGGTTTGTTTTCAGACTAGTACACTGGGATATGTTTGTATAATTTTTATGGTTAGCTCTAGCACACAGGCAGTGGGAAATTAGATTCACAAAGTTGTCATAGTTGATGAAAGAGTAGCAGTGTGTTTGTGTTTTTTAAGGAGAAAAAAAACATTACTACTGATGACAATAGTATTTCTATGGTGTCCCATTTTGAGTGACATGCATGTCTCCTGCTTTAGCTATCAGAAATGAATTTAAGTAAGGCTAGGCTTCTGCCCTAATTTCCAGAGGCACTCCAAACAGCAATTCATGCCATCCAAATGCACAGGGGACCAAGTATCAATTGGCTGTGCTAATTTTTTCTATTCTATTGAGGGAAATTGGACAATTCGATTTGTCTAGGATCCAGGTCCATCTCGCCTAACATCCACTATGTTACACTTGTGCATCTGTTCTACTATAATCATCTACCTCCCTTTATAGTCACAGCAGAAAGACAAAATGCATTCAGCAGATTATTCACCTCAAATTAAGTGCCTGAAATAGATGGGACAAATCCACCTCTGGATTTGCCTATTTCTTTCAAATGTGAACAGAAGACCCCTCTCAGCTCAGGTACCTAACTTTTAAATGGCAGAAGTTACATAAATGTAACCCTGCTCTCAGGAACAAACAGTACATTTATATAACAAGGTAATGACCCTAGACAATGAAACAGAAGAACCTGAACACCAGGTACAGGATATGAAAGGGGATGGGATAGGAATGACAGAAGCTGGGAAATAACAGCCACTGTTGCAGCACAGCACTAAGGGCATACAGGGCTTGCATGAAAGAGAAGCGCAGGTTATAAAACAGCAATATATGTTGGTGATTCAATAAGACTAGAATTATGAAAGAGAGCATGAGCAAAACAGGAATGCCTTTGTTCAAAATTCCTTAACAATCTTAAAGAAATCATGCAAGGCCTTACTCCTGGACAGCCCCATGGATGTAACCATCCTGTTACCTGCACAGAAAACTTCAATGCTACTACAGAATTGTCTAATGAGGTCTTTGAAAACCATGACATTCTGGGAAATGTTGTCTTTCCAGATATGAGACAGAGAACAAATGTTCATTCCAGTTAGTGTGAGCCAGTAGGTTTCTAGGCCAAATCACAGAGAGAAATATTCAAACTACTTACTCTGGCACTTCAATAAACTCTGTTTCTATTGCAGCATCTTTGTTCAAGAGTGAAATGTGCAATTCAGCACACTGCTACCCAGAGCTGTCAAAAACCTGCTGCCTTTCCAAGTCAATGAAAGAAACAGGTTGTGAAGTCAGACAGTTTGCTGTCCAAGCCAAAAACACAGTGTGGTCTTACCTGGATTTTGCACCTTCACTGCTTCAAGGCCTCAGTCTAGCTGATTTGTCATTAACAAGTTATGGTCTTCCACTTACTTTGCCTTTGTCCAGTAACAAAAAATTAAAATTTGTGTGTTTTGCAGCAAGGATGAAAATGAGATAAATCACAACTTGGGAGGGCAACCAAGATTTTGGATATAGGTCTTTTGTTCCTAATTTCAACATTCAAACCTGGCCTAGACCACCAGTGACTGGAACTCACTGCTGGCACCTCTTTGGCAGTCCATAATGAAAGAAAATGCAGTCTCCAGCAGGCTCCTCATGGACAATTGTCCCTAACAGAAAAACCATAACCACAGCAAAAATTACCTGAGGTCATTTTGGATAGTTCCTGGAGACACACAGGAAGCTGAATGGGTGCTGAAGTGAAAGTCTACCTGTCTTTGTTAGGATAGTCCCTCCATACCTCCTCAGTGCACTTGGACAAGGCAGATCAAACTACTAGTTCTCATTAGGGACATCATCATCATCACCATCAAATTTTAGGCGTGTAATGGTGGGATAATAAAAAGGGTCATTGTTGATACTGTTTCCTAAGTTGGTTGAAGTCTGCTTCTAACGAATTTGACCTGTGACTAGCAATAAACAACATAAAAATTAAAAAAAAAAGAAAACAACCGACCAAACAAACAAAAAACCCTACACCAACACAAACAGTACTAGAAGTCATTCTTTATTGTATATGCACATCTGTATTAAACACTGTTGTATGCAGTCAGACCATTGCCTAGAGGTGCCAGTATTAAATCTGGTTGTTGGTTTTTGTCATTATAAGTATCTGAGAGGCTCTTCTATTTCTAGTTTGCCTAGTGTTGCACATCTTCTATTACAGCTACTCCAAAAATTTCTTTTGTGTAATTCCTCGGTTTGTAGCTTTGAAACGAAAGTAGTCTGTCATTCCTTTAATACGAAATCTCCAGCAGGAGAAAAAGAAACAAACCAGTGGGATTGTTCCTCTGTATCTCCAGCTGAATTAGGCATTTCATCTGAAAATTCATCCTTATCTAAAAATGTAGGATAGAACCTATAAAAAATTATGCTGCAGTCAAAATATCATTTCTTCACAGGAACACCAAATGTAAGATCTATGAAATAAAAAATAACTATCTGAAACTGTGTGAATCTCGACCTGATGTGCTCATAGAAGAGTTGTTGACTAACTGCTTCTAGCACGGAAAAATGGATTAAGATATAGATTAGAAACTACAGTAGTTAAAAGTAAAAAATGCATTTTATTAATTTCCCAATTTCTTTGTAAAAGTAGATAAATTTGGCACAGTCATCCAGACTTTCTCTGGTTTACATTTTGGTCCATGACTGTGATAATTGTTTTGAGAAATTGGGATCTACACTTTATTATTATAGGAGCAACTCCCAAAACAGGGTATGGCACACTTAATCTACCAATTTAGACATCCCCACCTGAACCTGAAGCCCAAGGCTTTCTTTACATCTGATTCTGTCTCTGCTTTACGATTACCTGTACCACCGTCTATATTATTGATTTGATTGACTTATTTTGAAAGGATGCAGAGGCTTCAGCATACTGGGAGAAGAGTTTGGCAACTGAAAAAACCAAATTCTATTAATTTACAGGGAAAATAATTGCAGTCACTAAAAAGGTGAATGGAAAACTGCATATAATCACTCATCATTCATGTCTCTGTCCCTTTTTTTTTCCCTCACAGTTATTCACAAATTTCTTGTATTGATTTATTTATCGCTTTCTCTTTGAACATTGATTCATGCATTCTTAATACCAAATATGACAAATTTAGGCAGGATTAAAGAGAATAATGGTGTTCTTTATTATATCACATGGCCCTGACTCTTTCCAAACAAAACCAAATAAAAGTTAGCTATTCTAGAGGAGGTGGCCAAACACTGACTAACTCACATAACCGAGGGATGTTATTTTTCCTCTTGCTGTTATCATGTTTTCTCCAAATGTAATTAAAAATGGACATAAGCATGTAATCCAATATGACTTAATAGACTACTTTCTCAGAGCAGCTGATAGTATGAGGAAAGAGCATTCATATTAATTAATAAAGCAAATGCTTTTAGATTTACATAAGATGTTTTCATTTCATTAAAAATGGCCTGCCTGCTGAGTAGTCAAGAAATACTGCATTTTCCCTTCGCCATAAAAGATTTGCTCAATTGCTCGAAAGTGCTTTGCTGGGAATAAAGCTCCATCATGTTTCAACAAGGAGTATACATCAATTAGCATGCAAAAAGCATACGACTGTATTAATTTCTAATATGAAAAATAATTATTCTTACTGATATGAAAATGACTATTTTCTCTATTGCAACAGAACATGACATTTATAGGTTGGTAGCTTGTAAAGCACATTGGTAATGTTTTCATTGAAGAGATGATTTCATTTAATCTAATGTGGATAGGTAGAAATTATATAGAGAAAAAAATCCAGATTTTTTTTTTCTCAGAGTCTGTGTTACTATCTTGTTTAAATAGACCGATTTCATCTTAGTACTGGGAAGTTCAAGCACCATGGGGAGAACTAGGACAAAATTAGACATAGAATAGACAGTTCTATAAACTGATCTTGATAGGTAAGTTATTTATATGGTATTTTCTGGGCAGAATCACATAGCTCCCACATAAATACTAGTCATTTCATACCTTCCTAACAGCTGAAAAGCACTCATAGCCATAGGTCGCAGGCCGCATGCAGGCTGTGATTAGACAACCTGATGAAATAAGAGAAAAACACATTTGTTAAATTCAGATGTTTGTTGGTTTTAAAAGCAATAGTTATCATCACTAGCTGCTGACAAAGAAGAATGATTTTCTGGTATCATGATAAAAGGAAATATTTAGGAATTATTTATTTATTTAAGGAAATATTTAAATGGGAAGAAGTTAATAAATACACATATTTTTTATTGAGAGCTCCTCCTAAACATAGGAAATGGGTGGTTTGAACATCACTGGTCTCCAGGTGCCCACCAAAGCTGCTCTATCACTCCCTCTTCACCTGCGCAGGGAAGAGAAAAACACAGCTTGTGGATCAAGATAAGGACAGAGAGCAATCAATCAGTGGTTACAGCCACACAAAAAACAGACTCGACTTGGGCAATTAGTTTAATTTTTTACTTTGAGTTGATTGGTAATAAGAAAAAGTAAAATTAAATCCTAAAATGCCTTGCCCCTGCTCCTTCCTTCTTGAAAGATTCAACTTCATTCCTGATTTTCAATACATCCTGTCCCCCAGTGACTCCTGACCAGTTAGTGAAACAAGGCAATCCTAAATCTGCGACTTAGTCAAATCCTCACAAAGAAAAAAAAAAAACTCTTTAGCCTTATAACATGAGAATATGTTACCTGACATTCTGGGGGTGTTCCAAGGGGCTTCTTATCTCATGTTTTTTTGTCTTTTATGCAATTACTCCAAATTATTTCCATCTGGTCTCCTTATTTATTGATTATTCTGCTAGTGCAATATTTCTCTGCTTCCTTTAATCTGTTATTCTTAAACATGTTCGTTCTAAGAGATTCTTAGACAATGGACTAAACTCAAATTTTTATTGGTCTTTGAACACAAATGTTTTACTTCACATTTCAGGTCTAAAAAGGAAGGGTTCTCTCTTCCATAATCCTTGCCCTTAAAATGCTTGGTGAAATGAACTTGCAAGTTTATTAATACCCATAAATTGTGCTCTTTCTAAGCTAACAACAAAGCAAAAGTGGAAGACCTGAAAGTGGTGCTTCTTATGTTCATAACTCTATAGAAGCCCAACCTCTAAAGGTCTTCTGAGTCACAATAGTTCAGGGTGTCTCCCGAGCTATATGCAAATCACGCAGCTGTAAAATATTCTCAAAGCTGTCATCAAGTCTGGAAGGTCCATACTAGATACTGATGTAAGTGCAAGATCTGAGTGGACCCTCTTCCTTCAATGTATTCTGGTTCCTACCAGAAATAAGATTAGACATAAACACTGAGGAGGGTAGATGTGTACTCAAATGGAATTGTGTCCCAGTGTTCTGAAGACTAGGAGTGCTGGGTTCTTTTTTGTTTTATAAGTTTTCAGAATTATTGGATACTTAGTGTTACCTGGTCACATTCTGAAGTACTGTGTAGCAAATATTTTCCTTCACTCATTTGCTGTTAGGATAAGCATTTAGGATCACTCTCAGATAGAAAAACCTAAATGAGAGCTTTGAAAGAAAAGCCAAACAGGCTACCAGTATGGCTGAAGGACAATTAAATATTTTATGAAATATCCTGTCTTATTGTCCTTCCTGAAAATCCTGTAAGAACAGTGCATCCTTATAACCTGGCAACCGTGCTACAGTCTCTCACATTACCTCATTAACTATCAGTAGTCCTCTACAAAGCTGTTTCTTACAAGGATTATCTCCAATGGGACTTGAAGGAAACCACAAGAACTGACAGTCCTCCATGCATTCATGTTATTTGATGGAGCTGGCTGAGCAAACTCAAGGGTGTTGCAGTGTCCAGCATAAATAGTTCCCCAGCTGCTGTGGAGATTCAAGAATTAAAAACTATAGAACAAACTGGTTTGGAACAAAACACACCAAATAAAATAATCGAGATTTTTCCATCTAAAAATCTGAACCATCAGTTATTTTTCAGAAAATTGTGACCAATTCTATTTCTTAGTCAGATTTCAATTCCAGTGTCATTGTTTCAAAGATCAAGCAAGCTCCACTGACTCATACCAGTACATTCTGCTCCTACTGAAGGGACCTGTACTGCCACAAGCAAAGCACCCACAAAATTCAAGTACTTACATACATTTTGAAAATATACATTGTGGTCTTTTATATTATACCCCCAATGCCACCAACTGAAGCAATTTTGCTTAAGATCTCTCTTTCTTAATTAATTTTTTTCTTTCCTTGAGTGAATCTGCAGTTAACATGTTTGTTTTGGGAAATGCACCATGTCAGGGTAGGGCAGAGAAGTACAGCAGCACACCACTGCAACAGTAATATCTATCTCCAATGAAGCTTCTGCTTGAGCATTTCACGAAGGGAAGAGCAGCCCATGTGAACGAGACATCACACAAGGACAACAGCTGTATCCTGAGGCACTGTCCACCAACGTTTGAAAGGAGGGGAGTTGTTAGGTTTGCTTTCAGTTGGCTCTCAAGAAACTAAGCACAGTGGGCAAACTTGAGTTCTGTTACAAGTTGATATGTTCTGCAGCCAGGTTTCCTTATGCCTCATTTAGATTTCTCCCCACAAAACAGGAAAGTGTAGCTGTGGAATTTGTCCCACGCAGTTAGACCACTATATGGTATGGGAAGAGCACGGTTTTTGCTCACAACATGCTTTTCAGTAATACAAGCAGCAACAGGATAAATCTGAGTCTGCTATTATGTCTCTATTTAAAGAGAAAGCTAAGGTAACCAGGATTATAGGCAGAGAAGAGAGAAATGGAAGGAGCGAGATAATTCCATAGTAAAGATCACAGTAAAAGAGTATCTCATGAAAGGGGGGTATATGTGGGGTGGTATCTCTACTTTTACTTAACAGTGATTTCCTGCAAAACTGTCTCTTGCTGATAGAGGAAGAAATATCTGTGCGAATCTGAAGTACATATTTCATTGCAACCAAGTCTGTACTAAACTAAAAGTAAACTACCTCAAAGAGTGAAAATAAAATAAATCAGACTTTGTGAAGTTTATCACAATTTAGTAACAGAAGTTTAAAATGTGTTGAAAGATAGATACTGACAACCCCCACAAAAATATGGTCAAAACCTAAGATCCTTTCTAACAATTTCTGAATGGAAAAGTCACAGTTTTAGGGTCCACTAAAGCTTAGCTTATTGAAAGACAAAAACCAAACTTTATGCTAAGTTTCTTTGGAGTATTCATTGCCCCAGGGAGGTTTGCAGGCCCAGGAAAAACAAAAGTCCATGCAGACAATCCCATCTGCAGTTTGCCGTTGTTTGCTGGTGAGCAGACAGGCAGAGGCCCAGCTTTAAACCTGCCCTGCTGAGGAGCTACAGCTACTCTGGTAACTCCAGCTGGGCACAGGTAGTCCTGTAACTCCTCCTCCTCATTGCTAGTGGCAAAATCCTGCAGAGGATTGGGGTAGCTGGATAAAGAGAACTTTTGGGGACCTAAAGTGTGCTCCTGGCTTTTGCCCTCACCCCCTCCCTCTAGCAGAGGCATGGGCTGGCCGATAGATTTGGGCTTGACCTGCTCCTCCCATTTCCCTTTCTAAAAGTCTTCTTTATCCTAAGCCTCTTTCTAAAACTCAAATGACACCATTTCCCACTAGAGTGAACAGCAAAATCTAAATGAATGCCTCATTGAAAAAGGCTGTGTTGCTTTTTAATTAGGGAAACACTTTGGCCCCACCACTACATAACTGGTAGCTTTACCACCTAGGTTTATTCTTCTAAAAGTGCTCAGTGGCATATCAGTTTGTCCATTTCTTTTCAGTTTTCAACAAGAAACAAAGTTTGTCAGGAGAAGCAGTATCCTCTGACTAAAAAAAAAAAGGGGGGATTGGTTTGCTAGGGGTTATTCTTCCTTATCTCACTCATGCCTGTGAGCTTCCTCATTTGCAAATTACAACAGCACTACAACTTTTTGGTTTCGCCAGTTCTGTGATTCTTAAATTTTTTTAAAACAGCCACTTCCAGTGAAGGGAGGTGCAGGGAAAGGCATCTGCTGTTACATGGAAAAAATCCTTACCTCTTTTACAGTACTTTTTTTGCTCTGGAGTGTGACTGAGGCATAATTAAAAGTCTTAATCAAAAAGATAAAAGCAAGAGTGTTTCCTCATGTTTGCAAAGAATTCTCCATATGTGAGTCACTTACCAGTTTGAGAGTACAAGGAGAAGAGGGATAGAAAAAGTTGAAGTGAAGAAAATTTAAAGGAGTGGTCTGGCAGTACCACTCCATTTCTTAATCACAGAATCACAGACGATTAGGGTCAGTGTTGGAAGGGAACTTAAAGATCATCAAGCTCCAAACCCCTTGCCATAGGCATGGAAACCTCAACCAGACCAAGTTGCTCGAAGCTCCATCCAGTTTAGTCTTGAACACCTCCAGGTACAGAGAGTCTAGAACCTCTCTGGGCAACCCATTCCATTGCCTCACCACCCTCCAGAATGTTTTCCTAGTATCTTATTTAAATCAGCCCTCCTTCAGCTTAAGGTCATTGCTTCTCATCCTATCACTGCATGCCCTTTCCAGGCTTCTTGTAAGCCTCCTTTAGGTACTGGAAGGTGCTATAAGGTCTGCCTGGAGCATTCTCTTCTCCAGCCGAACATCTCCAGCTCTCTCAGCCTGGAGAGGTGCTCCAGATCCCTGATCAACTTAGCTGTCCTCCTCTGGACTCTTTCCTACAGGTCCACGTCTTTCTTCTTGTGCTGGGAGTCTCAGAGATGGATGCACAGCTCCATGTGGGGTCTACAAGAGCAGCATAGAGGGGGAGAATCACCTCCCTCAACCTGCTGAATGTCTTTCACGTCTTTAATTACCTTCATCATTTTGTGCCTATCAGTGTAAAATGGAAGTGTTACATTTCCACAGCATTTACTTTATTAACCCAGCCTTCACTGCTCCTCAGGTTTGTGTTAGATAGCTACTGACTGAATGCTGCAGCAGTCTGCTGGACCTTTAGTTATGTGTTTGTCAAGGACTTTAGTACCTGAGTTGAATGAATTTACAAGACAAATTGGTGCTGGAAATCCCATGATTCAGACAGTGTTTTATAATTATCAATTTAAGATTTATTTTAAAACTATATTGCCTTGAGTATAAAATAAATGGAATTCAATATTTATGAAGTCCTGAACTCCTTTAGTTAAAATATAATTGTTTTTCTTTTGTCTTTGACCACTAAAACACCCATTTCTTTATTCACTTGGTGATGGTAGGCATCAGTCAGTTTAGATGAAAGCAGTTGTGGCTTTCTGCTTAATTTTCCATACCTTGGGCTTAGGTGAGCTTAATATAGGCTACATTACATCACCCACCTGATGAGTATTCATGCTCATTCTTCAAAGATTTTTCCCCACAAGACTACTTTGGGTTTTTGAAGCAGCCTTCTCAACAGACAGCATGACATATCTTCCTCTGTCCCCTAACCTTCACAAAAGAAGAATAAAGGAGAGTTTGGGGAAATAAAGGAAAGAGTTATGAACATAGTTGGTTTCATTTACACATTATGACACTGGAAATTAATAATTATGGAGGAGACAGTTTTTTTTAGTCCATTTCAGCTTCCTAAAACCTCTTAGCCTATTTGTTTCTATTCTGGTAGAGTTCTTTTCAAACCAGTTGGGATATACAAAGAGAAAACCTGATACCGTTGAACAGGGGTTTTATGGGTTTTGTATTGAGACGAGTTTTGTTAACTGGACTTTGGAAAAAGAAAAGTTGTTTCCTCTTTGGAGAAGTTCAGCTCTCCAAATGCAGGGGCTCTGGGATAGTTCCCTTGATGCAGGGAAAAAATGTGAAATGTAACGTCAGAAGAGAGCAAAATAAAAGCATGGCAAGGAGGATCATAGTAATGCCAGAATTCTTCCCCTGCTGCCCCAGTTTCTTAACTTGTAAAATAAATTTAGCCCTAGCATGAGCAAATGTAACACCCACGGCAGTCAATAGGATGTCTGCCATTTATACCAGGACTCTGCAGACAGTTTATGCTTCTTGTCATTTGCATTCATCACCTGCAGTAGATTAAAAGAGGAGGAAAGGAAATGAAAAGTGTGAGGGGAACAAGGTAAAATGACAAGTATAATATAAAGTTATAAACTCTGAGTAGGCAAAAACAACTTTTTAGGATTTGAACCAGAGAACTTCAGAATACACTAGAATGGGCTAGTTATATTAATAATTTAAAATTTAATAATTTAAAAATGCATGTTCCCAAAGCAGCTTCTGGCAAGGCTCCATGAACTCTGCTTACCTGTGTCACTTTTTAATTACTACTGTTAAATCATCTTTCCATTTGCTAAACCCCACTCAGTTTATACTGGAGTCCTACAGTGCACAAGAATTTCCTGAGTAGCATGATCAGATCTTATTTCCTCATTACACAAGTCTACACTCTGTTTGGCTGTAGTTCTTCATCACAGAGTGGTCAAATTAAAAGAGACGAAAGTAAGCTGAAAAAAATAATTAGAATTTTAATTGCAAATTTATCCCTTACCAGTTCCATTATTTTCATTCTATTTCCATTACCAACAAATATGTAATTTGTTTATTATTTTGAGGAAAAATTATGCGTATCAAATTTTGGGTTTGGATGTGATTTTCTATTTTTGCCAGAAAATTGGGAGTAGGGAATTCCTTAACCTTCAGCACTTTTTGCCACAGGAATTCTCATCTGCTTATAGTTTCGAGGTCCAATATAAAACCCCATTTTAAAAGTACACCATCAATATTAAAACTTGAGGAAATCTAAGACTTCTGAAATTTTAGTAGTATAGAGCATATTCATAGCCAGGCCACAGCTTCACTTCTCAGGAGGGAATTCTGATAAGAAAAATGTGTTATCATCTCAGCAAAAAAAAAAGCCCAAACAACACAGAATACCAGTTTGGACTGGAAAAGGAAGATTGCATTCTTTGCTTTCCCATGGAAAAAAAGCTGTACCACAAACTACTACTTGACTGAATTCCTAAAAACAATGAGCAGAACTTGTCCCTCCAACGCCCAATACAGGTTTGCAGTTGTTGATTGCATTATTATGAACTGCAAGAAGAAAGAAACAAAGTACAGGGAAAGCAAGGATAGCTTTCTTGCCACTAGGAACTCATAGAGAGCACAGAGGCCATCCAAATATCTTTAATCCACTCCCACATTTCCAGTCAGGGTCTGCCATGAGGCCAGGGCTGTCTGTGACCACTTACAGTTCCCTAGCACAGTTCATCTGTAATACTTCTCCAGATAGCATATTCCTGCCATACAAGGAAAAAGGCACAAACAAACCAATAAAAAAACACCCCACCAAAGCCAAAACCAAACAAAAAACAAGTTTATCAAGACCAAGTTTGCTGGATTTTGTTAGTACACCAAGACCTGCACGTAATTTTCATAAAGGAAGAACAAATACAAAAAGCAGAAAATTTAGGTTTGCTTTTTATACCTGAAAATAAGTCCAAAGAAGCTTGTTTCCTTTGTTTAATAGGTATATGCTATTTACGTCTGTCATGGCATATTGACACTGTGGCAAATTTAGATCAGTGCTGGCTTCATATGAGCTGGAGATTTGGATGCTCCACCTCTGCTAGTTTAGTTTGCTTCACTTCACAACTGTCTTGCAAATATGACATGAAAGTTTCTAAAGAAGTAAAGAAAATCTGCTAATGGTTGATCCCAAAGGAAAAAAACAAAACCTCTTTGTTCTTGCTCACTTACAGATTTATCTTCTAAGTTCTCTTGTTTTACCAGCTAGAAGACACAGTACTACTTTGAGTTTCAGTAAAAGTAGGTACAAGTGCATAACACATAGTGCATCCCATGATGTATTATTTTTGGACTGCTCCCAGAGAGGAGGAAGAAGGGTTAGTACAGTACCAAAGTTAATTTTTCTTTCTGGATAAAAATAACAATATCTTTCCCCTGCCACCAGCCTTGTAAAAAATATTTTGCAAAAGAAAGCTTAGCCAAAATAACATACAAGCAAAAGCTTTACAATGATGGCATCTAATTAACTTCTAAACCTAAACAGCACAAGAATCTCTCACAGTCAATCATAGTTCAGTAGAAATACATTTTAGTCCAGCAATGCACTCAGGACAACTTCATTCACTGAGAGGTTAAGAGGCATTTGGTTTTGTGACTTTGGACTACTGATAAACTTAAGGTCCCAAGCATGTGTTACTTCATTTTTTAAAACCACCATGCTCAGCCAAGCTCCATGCTCTCCACCCAGGGTGGATCTCCCTGAGTGCAGCTGAGAGCACGCTATATAATACAGGATAATGCTATATTATTACAGTACTTGCTATATACAGCCAGACAAATCAAATTACAAACGTATTTATCTATACCACATTTTCTAGTAAACCATGCAGCCAATTCCATATATGTCTGAAGTTTGAAGGAAAACAGTGTGAGAACTTGGTATACAGCAGACAGACACTTTGTACTGCATATTGAGCCAAATTTTTAAGGAGCTCAGATCTTTTTAATCCTGATTTTTTTTCCACCTTTCCAAACCATTTCAGGTATGTCTGGTTGCCAGATGGGTAGTAGAGATGAAACATAGGCATCTGTCTGGGCGAGGTTTTCTCATAGTTTTGTCAAAACAACCAATAATAAAACATCCAGATTCAAGAGTGTGCAACCAACTGTTCCTCCAAGACTTTCTCTGGAGCCTCTTAGAGACTACTAGGGCTGAAAAGAGAAAAATTAGTCTTGAGCTTCATTGCACAAGATATTAGACATATACAAGAAAGAAATTTGACTGGAGCACGCCTGGGAAGAAAAATGACAGAGAAGGGTGAGCCAGCACAGCACTCTGGCTGTTTTATGTTCCCAAAATGTATGCAATCTTAGGGAATGTATATTTCAAGCACATTTCCATTCCTGGCCAAATGTCTTTCCCAGTAATGAACAGCAGCTAGACTTCTGGACAGGTAATAATCAAGGCTTATATTCATAACAACTTTTAACTTCCACAATCAGAATGTCATAGTCCCAGTCCGGGGCTTTTCACAGTGCTTCACCAGCTTTGACTCTTTCCGTATGGATCTTGATTCCATCTTAGTAGGTATTTATTTGCAGGGCTCTCATATTGAACATGTAAGTGTCCCATGTTCCCAGTGAAACACTGCAAAGACCAGAAATACTCCTTCATTGGATCATCTTTTAGAAAGATTTATCACAATAAGTGGTGTTTGTCTCACTATTATTGGGTTCTAACTTTGCTTATTTAGGTTATTTTCAGAGAGGATGGATTATTGTGGGCTCTTTTTTTCTTCTTTTTTTTTTTTTTTTAATGTATCTAGAAGTGAAGTCAGTCTGTGTGAAGCTATCCTCTAGTTTTGTCAGGTCTCCAACCTGGTTTACAGTCTTTTCTGTTCCCCAGATTTATATAAGATAACCTCAAATGGGTTAAAGGCCGGCCTTTCTGATGGAAACCTTAGGTAGAAGTTATGTTACCCTTTTTTGTGTCTTAGCACCTTGGGCTTCAAAGTGTTCTATCAAGTTAATGAAGCAGTTCTCTCTTTTTGAAAACAAAGTAGATAGTCCATCTTCATATGCTGCTTTTACAAATGTTTCTCCATTTGAGGTCCTTAAAACACTTCCTACACTTTTTGTATACATCAGCTAGTCTCTATCATATTTCATATACTCCTACACTTTTTGAAGGTTATCCAGTTCTTGTGATCGGTCCTCAGGAATGCTGCCTAAACTGAGTGAACTTGTGAAAACATCTGCTTTCTGTTTCCACTTCCTTAAGATCTCAGCAATATTTTCTTCGACCGAACACCATGTCAAATTTACAGACTTAAAACATTCATAAGGGATTTTTTTGCTGTTGTCCCCACAATTTTGAATCCTTCATCCGAGGAAAAAAATCCAAACAGAATTATGCAAACAATCATCATTCTTCCCTGTAAAATCAGATGCCAGATGATTCTTGCCATGATTTTCTGCTTCTCTCATTCCGATCTCTGTTTCTCTATTGTCATCAGTGAAAGTGATGGTGCTTTTTTACCAACTGTATATTTTATTTTAAAATCATTTGAGTTATGTTAAAGTATCCTAAAGTTATTCAAGTCCAGTTTGCACATCTTTTTTCACACCTTTTCTATTTTATTTTAGGCTTCTTAATAATCTCCTTATTCACATACACAAAGATCTTTCCACTTTTAATTCACCTCACCATTTCTGTTTGATTCATAATAATAATGGAATACTGTTTTTCTGTTTTCATTTTCTATTAAAAAGCATTCTACAGAAAATAGCATTTACTGGTGCATGTGAAAGCAAAAGGGTCCTGATTATTCCATCAAGTTCACAAGTGTTTTCACTGTTAAGAACCAGAAGAAAAAAATGCAATTATCATCTACTCTCACCTCCCATCTAACAAAGAACTAACTCATATATTTCTAGAAAGGCCCTACAGTTTGCCTTTCCACCATATTATATCTTATTAAAAAAAAAGAGAGATCTTTCTCTATCTAGATCAAGACAGATAATTTGATTCAAAAGCAGAGAATACACCATATTTCAAGGCAAAATTTTTTTCAGAATTTGTTCAACTTCACTTCCAAATTGACTTTGTCTGTAGTCTGTGGATCATGTTAAGCTCCCTCTGTGGAAATCAATATTCTGTTATTATCAGAAAATAGTTCCCTGTGTGGCTGTTTGTAAATTATTATCATATTATTCCATAAGGCATTTTAGAAGAACTGGGCAGCTTCTTAGGAGCTTTAATGTATAAGTCTGTACCCTGTATCCTGTCTAATGTCTCTGTATCTTTTGAGAAGGGTGGACACCAGAATAGTGTAGGACATTTATGCCAAACCTCCACTTTGGCTCTATTCCTGTTTCGCTGTGGAACTATGGTCCCTCAGAGCTTGGAACTGAACACAGATTTGTTCATACCTGTGCTATGATCTGCAGGAAACCCCAAACTGCTGTCCTCAGGGAAGCTAGAATAATGGAAAGGACATGGTTTTGTCCAGACTGGGTACACTACAAGCAGCACACATGCTGACTGCTAAATTTTGCTTCTTCTAGTCAGGACAGTCCCCCAAAACTACCTGAGCAGAATCTCACACACTAAACCTGAATCTCACACTGTTCTGCTGTGTGAGGAGAACAAAGTCTCTGCAACAGAGTTTCGAAAAAAAAGCCTATGAAGGCTGGCATCTGGGATTTTCCTTATTTTGCAACAAATTCAAACTCTGGGAAAAAAATACAATAAAACTCCACAGAGCTGAAAGTAACAGCATGAGATACAATAGAAATTATCATTGTAGTCAATATCTGTAGGGAGACCATCCCACACCTAGCATCCTGCTCTCCAAAAGACGCCATGAAAACAATACCAGGAAAATTAGTTCCTGAGACGCACGTACAGCTGCATTTGTATCTTTAGCCTATCAAATAACTCTTGAATGGATTAACACAATGTCACCACTGTCAAACTGTCACCAGATGCCTAAGGAACACACATTCACTGCGCATCCACAGTAACAATGGCTCATTTGGCCTGATTTTACCTCCTGCCCTCATACTACTCCTTGTGTACACTTTCCCTTCACTCCAGCATTGGAGTAGCACCTTCACCACCTAGTCCCAACACATGATAACAGCAAGCTGCAAAGACATTGCACTGAAACACAGCTTTCATGGTAAACACAAGCTATTTTCTCACCTCTCCTTCAGCTGTTATGCAAACTTACAGGATTTCTTTCTTCCCATAATGTCCCACAGAGATTCCCAGAACAGTAGGATGCCACTGTGATGCTGTCTCCTGTGATGTGTGGGACATTTACTGCTAGCAGGTGTGTTCTGAGCTACCTTCTGGGAATACAGTCTGCCGCAGAATGAGGTTAGTCCAAGCGTCTTTATATCAAACCCATGTAGCCTTGGGATACAGTCAAGCAACACTGAAGAATATTATGTTTTCCAAATATCACTGTGTGCTGTAGCACATGCTAAATCAGTCTCCAGACATGCCCCTGAGGAGTAAGACATTTTTTAGCACC
This sequence comes from Orthonyx spaldingii, assembly GCA_013397795.1. Taxonomy (NCBI): domain Eukaryota; kingdom Metazoa; phylum Chordata; class Aves; order Passeriformes; family Orthonychidae; genus Orthonyx; species Orthonyx spaldingii. The sequence goes on from VZTJ01001360.1 coordinate 527,840, forward strand.
TGCCAAGACTAACACCCGCTGGTCAGCCCCATGGCTGCAGCAGACTGTTTGGCAGAAGATGCTAGAGGCAGTTCTGGACGAGCTGCCCTGCAGTCATTTACCCAAGAAAAGTACCGGGATGGTATGGAAAGGGCAGCTCCACTGGGTGCTGCAGAGCAAGGGCCTCTTTGCTGTTACTATTAGAGTAGCTCCACTGCTTCCCTCCGCCTGCCATCCTCCAGTGCTGCTCTGACCTTCTCTCTGAGCCATCCGCCTTTGCAGGCTTTGGCAGCAGTAAAATGCATATTATGCATAGGAGCTCATGAGAAAAAACCTGTAAGGAAAAAAATGTGCCCTTTGCAATTCCTTTTTGAACAGCTTTCAATTAATTTTATGTGTTGCAAAGCCTCTAGTAAGAATATAATTGTGGTTAAATGGAACCTTTTACAGGAGTCTCAGTTAGGTGCACGTGCTTGACTGTGACTGAATATGGAAGTTATCATGCTGTAACTCTTTCACATTTTCCATCTCCAGGAAGTGATATATCTTAAATTTTAAGCCAAACTTTAGATCACATCTGGAATGGCCTAAAAGAATACAAATTATTTTCAAGCAAGATGATCACCTAAGTTGAGTTAAAAAATGAGCTTTTATTTTAAACCTGTTTTATATACTACTGTTTCAATCTAAGTTGTAATAGCCTCCTAAAAAAACTTTATCTCAAAAAAAATTACAGAGATTAATTATCTATGCTGTGACCCTTTAATTTCTTTTTTATTTGATTCTATAACTACTTTTCTGTAATGGCATCAAAGGCAAACATCAAGTTATCTGTTTTATACTTATATGGATGATATCCTTTTCTCATCATACATAAGGACACACCATTAGCCTCTTTTTCTCCAGGCTAAATATCCCCACCTCCCTCAGCCGCCCTTCACAGGACTCATGCTCCAGAACCTTCACCAGCTCCACTGATCTTCTTTGGGAGTGCCACTGGACTTTACCTTCAAATGTTGATTTCATCGCTCTAATTTCTAGTTGATTTATACCAGTCACACTATTGCAGGTGCATTGGCTCTTCTGATTTTGGCCCTACCAGAACATATATGCATTAGAGGAAAATACAGTTTTGAATTCTTGTTTGCTTTCACTCAGACCACCTTCCCTCTGCAGATAACAATTTTATCACTGTTACTAATGCAAATCCAATACACACAGGAATAAACAATTGGTTTGTTATTCTGCTTCAGGTATTATGGAAAAAATTGACAGTCAAATTTCACATTACAGGTTCTTTATCATAAGCAGTGGAGGTAATAAGAAGCTTATGTTTTTATTCCATTCCCTCAAATGGACTTCATAGTGCTGGTAGTAGGAAGAGTATTAAATTTTAAACTGGGAATTCAACACAAGTTGTAAACTCAATCCTTGAATGTTTTTCACAGCTCAAAATTATCTAAATTTGTCATCATGATGATTTATTGATGTTTTACATGTTCCTTGCATGCAGATCTCTAGTTATATAAAGATGGAGCACTTAATTATTGAATATTACTATATATTCTGAATATGTATGTATATTATGTATTTGCATTTATTTTTAAGTACCTGCATTCATTTGATTTGAGATATATGTCAGAACAAAGGCAGCTGAAATTCTTAGTTCTTTTTTCTCTAGATTTTCTTCTCATCTCAGAACCAATGTAGCTGTTCTACAGTAATACATAAACTTGTGTGTGATAATGTATAAAAACATTATAAATTTATAAATTTAATAAAAATTAGAGACTTTTCAGCTCTACAAAAAATTAAAAGCAGGCAAAGTTCAAACAGCCTCTCTCTGTCTCACCTTGCTTCCTACGTTTGTATTTCATTCTTTGGCCCAAGCCTTGAAAAGCTTTAGACTGCATTTAGATTCTACATCTTCAGCAAATATAAAGCTGTCAAACACTTGATTTTTTGATCCTGTCAAAAAGCATTTGTGAGGTTTCAGGGTAGGTGTATTTCTTGTAATTGCTTCTATAAAAGAAATGATGGTTTTTAGTACATGTTAAGGGGCTGATTTCCCCAGTCAAGCAAATGACTTCACATTTATACCTGTGTTAAGCTGGTGTGAAGTGAGTGTAAAATGTCACAAGGAATCAACTACTACTGTGGGAGACTGCTGGGCTAAAAATCAGAAGACATAAAACAACACTGATGGCTGGTTCTGTCACTCCATCAGCCAGAAGTATCAGGTAAATACATCATCCTGCCTCCAAGAGGTAAGAGATTTTTTTCCCTGTTCAAATAAAGCAGCAGTCGCTCCATAACCTGGCTGTACAAAGCCCAAACCATCCTCTAATACAGGATGACTTTCATCTGCTTTTGCCAAAGAATGTTTTGGTGCCACGTACTATTTGAAGGTGTCCATTTTTGTGAACAAGTAGAAAAAAGTTTTCAAATAAACAAAACTTTTTCCCTTGTTTATATATTTTTCTTCTTATTCATAATGCAGACACCTGAAGTAAATAAGAAAGTTATTAATTTGAAGTCTTTAGCCTCATCCTCTACTTGTGCTATCTGATCTATGGCCAAGTCCTGCTCAAGTTGTTGCAGAGATGCTTTCAGTTAAGTTCGCAGAATAAAGATTTCATGCTGTTGTTTGAAGGGGCTGATGCATTATAACTGCTAAATGACTTCCAGTAAGTGCAGTAAGGCATATATCAGAGAGTGAGGATTTTTTTTCCATAAAACCTGTTGTCACTCACCTAAAATGAAAGAATCTTTTTTTAACTGTCTGTAAGGTTAAAAAATGGCATATTCAAGGTCACCAGGCTACCCTGTTTGTCTGGCATCTTTCTTCTTTAAAGTATCTAATGATATGGGATATTACTACTAAGCACAATGAGGAAAAAAACTAAGTTTAGTTAGTTCTTTAAAGAAATGTCATAATTGAATAAGAAGGACTAATGTTGAAGAATCACTACATACTTTTTTCTTTTCTATATTTCACTGTTTCACACATGCTGGCCACTGTCAGAAAGAGGATACTGGGTCCTTCACTCTTAATTTTTAGACTTACTCTTGTGTTCTTATGCTTCGTTCTAAAATTTTAATTAAACTTTCAATTTCATTCTTACTTACTGTATCCTCTTACTACAGAATCTGGCAAACAACCATTTCCAACACACAGTGCCCCTGTATTTGACCTCACTTCATTTAAAGTTGAATAAATCTGAGGATATGAACCCAGCTCACAAGAACAGACATCAGAAGAGAAATGGGTTTTGCTGGTGCTTTTGATCTAGCTATGATCTAACTTTCTGACTGAACCTCATTTCAGTATAAAATATGACTTGTTCAGCATGTTCAAACAGCAGTGTGGTGACTGAAGAGCCACGAAGAGCAGCCACATGTTGGTTAGAGGAAGGCTATTGGTACAGGGCAGGAGGGCAAATGATTATAATGCTTAATTAACATATATTGACCCTGCGCTGGAAAAGGAGGAACATGCTCTTGTCTCCAAACAAAATTGCAAGCAATAGAATACATTACACAATTGCTTAGAAAACAAAGGTTAAATGCCGCCAACTGACATGAATAGAAAAATCAATATTTCAGCTTAAACCTCTTTTTGGCGGTCAGATGGATGTTTCTGGTGTCAGTGGCTCCTGGTGAAGAGATGCCCCACAGCAAACCCCAGAGGCTGCCTACCACAGCCCAAGCTGCCCAGAGCTCCCTCCCAAACTGCTCAGGATGGTGCAGGTAGAACATAGAGGGCTTATAGACAACATACACCGGGTGCTGGGCTTCCTGCTGCTCTTGCACAGGCTGTTCTGGTGCTGCTGCAAAGTCTCACAGCTCTGGGCTAGTGCAGGCAGTGACAGGCAGCCTGATCACCACCTCACTTTTATATTGAGTGAGTTGCCACTTTTTTTGAGCTTACAAGGATAAAGCTCCACACAGAGCTATGGGAAAGGCTAAGAAAAAACTGTACCATAAGGTTTTCCTGGTGATCAGAGGAGAAATACATCTCCACAGGATCATCCAGCTAATCTTAAAATGGGGAAACTTAGTCACCCTGGAAAAGCTATTTTTATTCAGCATGCCATTAGACACTATGCCAAAGTTCTGCCATCTACAGGAGGCCATGACCCATTTCCAGCTACAACTGGAATAAAATAAACCCTAATAACAAGATTTTACTTTAAAGCAAAATGCAAACCACCTATATGTCTTTGTTTCCAGATTTTTAAAAATTGCTCATCAGTCTAAAAAGCAACTTCTTCAGTTATTTTTTTTATCCTTCCAGCAGCCAAAATGCAATGTGTCCTCTAGAAAATTCTCTTTCAATTCAAAACTGCAGTGCACTTTTATCATATGTTCTGAGAAAGTATTAAGTTAATAATGTTTTTTTGCTACACTCGCTTTCATATAAATCAAAATGCTATAGCCAAAGAAGCTGTTTGATATTATTAGTTATTAATTACCCCATTATATATCGTGCAAAAACATTGTTTAACATGTCTGCATAGAGTTATTTAAATGGATATTCACTATGCATAGTATAATTTACTACAACTTTCACATGTGAAATTGTTCTAACTCTTGTGGAAACAAAAATTTAGAAGACAGTATCTTTAATTGTGTGCGGCACTGATTCAGGGGTTTGTTGCACATATTTTATACCTGATAATCAATAGGTTGTTTAACTTGAGGACTCATGAAAACCTGTAGGCCAGACATATAAAAATTCAACAGTTATTTTATTATAGCAAACTTAATTCTATGATTAAGGTAGAGTGAGATGCTGGAGTAGTATGGTTAACATACATCAGTGTTCAACATCAGAAGAGGTTGCTTTATGTCTTTTGCAAATATTAAACATCCTTGTGTCAAATAAGTATTTGTTACATTTACTACATCCTGGCTTTAGGAACTTTTCATATCTACTTACATTTTCTCTGCCCCTTTTGTTCTATTATTATCAGGTGAACTGAACTGTATGGAGCTGCCTGAATCAAAACAGCTAAAACAAATAAAAGTTGATAAGAGCCCATAAAGGTTATTTCAATGGAAAATTTTCATGTATTTTAAAATACTGAGATCCCTTTCATAGCTGAATAACACTCGGAAATATAACCAATTGCTAATCACCCCTTTGAATGGGGGGCTGTTACTGAAGGAAAAGGCAGAGAAAAGGAAAACATTTCTTTTGCTGTGTTTGGCATTTCTTGGTCCAGGGCATGTTTTCATCTAGGGGTGGACATTTTTTCTTCATGAGGGTAAGATCACAAAAAACAGAAGCTCGAAAACATGAATTCTGAATTCAAGGATGAGAAACAGTCTTTATTAGGCTAGCATATTTATTTTGTTGTTGTTAAGTACCACTATGCTGGGTAAAAGACAGTTGCTGTTATCTGCCAAAGCAGTTTGCTTTCAGATCCAAAATTGTAGAGAACTGAACTCATCTCTACTACAGAAATCATCTATCATGAAAACACTTTTTTTTTTTTTTTTGCAATAACATATGACAAAGTAATATGATATGGTGGTAACTTTTCATGGACAAGAGGCAAGTCCCTCCTGATTACAGAGCTATAAGCCAAAGGAAGAAATCTTACAAGATTCAGGCAAAACTGAAGGCAATACATGACTGAAAACAGCTTGCTCAAAGGTACTGCAATGGACACAGATGCTTTTTCATTAGCCTAATTCTAAAAACCTTATTTTCTTTCTCATCATTTAACCTTAATATTGGTTTTATTTCAGCAAACACTGGTTAGGACCTTCTGTCTTAGGTTTAATAAGTTAGGGACACTATCCAAAACCTGATGGAGCTCAACTAGATCTGAAAGGTCAGTTTAAAAATAGAGGGCATAAAGATGTGGGTGACTGAAACTGAAATCAGGCAGCCTACAAGACACAGATGAGCTGGGCTCTCTGCCTTCTTCTTTCCTTTGACCCCGTAAGGGAGCAGGGTCTAGCACAACTGGCAGGTGGATGGCCTGAGGCACTCATTGCTCAAACGTGGTTTTGGGTGCTAAATCAGACACCTCCAGACACTTTGCATCTGGCCTACTTTTTGGTAGCTGTACCAAACCAGTTCTTTCCTTTATTTGTCACATGGCAAGTTTTTTTATGTGATTTCAGTTCCAATTCAAACAGGAACTAGTTTCAAAGTTCAGACTCCTTCATTGTCAAACTCTCAGGGACAGATGAATGAGCCAAAAAATGATCAAAAAAAGTGTAGGATATTGAAAACAGCATGAGACCCAGACTGTTGTGTAAGTGATCCCATGTGGTTAAGTATATCACATACATGTACCTATGCTGAAAGGAAATTTCTACTTTAAAGAAAATTTTGCAGAAATGCTTTGTTCAGGACATGGATGTGATAAAACTACTTTATTTTAACAGTCTTATCCAGCTCAGTAGACCTGCTTTTCATTGCAAACTGTTTCTTTAACATTTAAAGTTATTTTTCTCTTTTATTGGCAGTACAGAAGAGCAGTTCTGTGGTTTTCCTGAACTATATGAATGAATTGAGTCTTTTCTGACTCTAATGAAGTATGAAGGTAATATGTGAAGAAGCAGCATACTGAATAGAAATTCATCCTTGATATGAATGATTCATGAAGATTCTCTTCTAGAATAAAAATATGAAGCTACATTAAAGCCTCTACTTAATACTAGAGTAAGTTCAAACATTTTTTAAAGGCATCTTTTGTCTTTCTTTCATTATTAGTAGTCAAGCTATTCATTCTTCCCCTCATAAAAGTTATTACATGTCATTATGGATAAAGTATAATGTTTTTGTTTCTCTCCAGTGTTCTCAGAGAAAGTATAATCCAAACCTGAAGAAAAAAAATTCTTTTCTTTCCAGCAGAAAGTGGATAGCAACACAAAATCACACATATATGGGTCATCAGTGAAGTAATTTTCAACAAGTTATTTTCCTGCCAGATAACATAAAACTCACACCCAGAAAAAAATTAACACAGGATCCAAAGACTCTCAGTTCCTGTATTTTTTGACATAATATCCAAAAACATTTTAAGACGATCTCAGATGTCAGTGCAAATAAACACTGGTGTGTTACTTTGAGCCTTTTCCACTGCCTTTCCTTGCCATGCTGATTAATTAAAAAAATCCAACAAAAATATCTGCAGCTGGCAGTTGCAGAGTAACAAGGACAATTCAAAAATGTGATCAGACTTTGTGTTTCCAGACACAGAACAGTCACCAGCATGTTTCCTTACACAGACAACATGAAGATTATTATTAGGACAAAATAAATAGGCCAGAACAAGTAGTTCTCCAGCTGCCTGCAACGACTGAAAGTGGGGATTAGAACAACCACTTGAGATGTTCTGGTGGTAAGAAAGGTTGTCCCTGAGCTTAGGCACCCTTAGCAAGCTCTTTTCCATTCAAAAACCTACCCATTCTGCTGGTCCTCAACACTCATGCTAACCATTTAGTATTTGAATTCATGATCCAGAAGAAGCCCTCTGGAAATCATCTCTTTTAGGGCTAACAGTTGCAACAAACCCCTGCTCCAAATACGCCCAACATGAAATTATCAGTAGGATTCTCCTATCAAATAAATCCTTTGTCACACAGGAATTTCTGAACAAGTTGTTCATCCTGTATTAGTAGCAAACATCTGGCTAAACCCATTCCAAATCTGAAAAGAAGGCTCAAGCAACAAAAATGAGGGAAACCCTGCTGTGAGCCAGAGCAAAATGTAGGGCATTGCCACTTGACAAAATAAATCCCACTGTCCAGCTACGGCTTCCCTGTGGCACAGAGAGCTGGAAAACCCTGTGAGTTATGTCACATTAGGCTCAGCCTTCTGCTAGGTCTCTAAAATTCCATGCCTTTTTGACAAGAGTGCTAGCACAACTGGGGCAAGCATGCAACTACCCAGAGTGCAGTGGGTGACAGGTCAGAAATATTCTTAGTCATGATATCCTGACCCAAAACCAATTAAGCATTCAGTTTCTGCCAGAAATAAGTCTCTATAGCCTTGAGGGTTCAGTCTCTGTCTAGGTCAGCTTCTGCCGGGGCAGCCCTGGACTGTGCTGCGAGGCAGAGCCGGCAACACAGGGTGATGACAGCAGGAGGGAGTGAGGGCTTTAGTCTGGGACACAGCCCTGGTAAGCCTGACATTAACATTCACATCAAATGGCAGTGGGCAAGGCAGTCCTCATCTGAGATAATAGGCTTTTTCCAGTGATTGCGCCTTGTCACTTAGGAACACATCAATCCCAGAGTTTGCTACCGCAGGCTGTCATGTCATATATTCCCTTCCCTGGGCTCTATTTTGTAAGAAACAGTTAATATCTACTTCTCCTACCAGCAGGCTGCTCCAGAACCTCACTGTGATGGTGAGAAAATTGCTTCTGTCTTCCACTTTCAATTTATTCATGATTAGTTTATAACCATTTCCTTCTGAGCCAATATTGTTCTTTAGCTTAACCAGCTCTTTTCCCTTCCTGATGTTTATCCTCCTAATGTATTTACACAGGGCAGACATATCTCCTGTTAGCCTTTGCTGAACAAGGCAAGCTTTGGCAGTTCCACTCATGGGATTAACCAAATCACTTCTCCTCCCACCCAGCACTCAGCTTTCTCAAAGACATGTCTATTTGCTGTTCTGTGTCTGCTTTTCTTCAGGCAGGTAGTGCCATCCCTCTCTTGACAGAGTTATTGCAGTCTGGGTACTAGATGACCTTCATCTGATTCGATCTTCTTTTAGTTCTCCCAAAATACAGGTATTTTACTATGGGGATGAATTAGTTTGAGAAATCAGTGCATGGTACATAAACCTAGAGCCCAGAAGCTCATGTCTGTATGTGTGATAGCCCAGGAAAAGCAGAAACTCAGAATCTTTGGATATGAATTTAGTTGCCTTGAAGTTCCCCTAATCCTCCTAATACTCTTCAGCTTTAAGTGTAGCCTGTAGTATCTGAATATCTCACCAGTGTAACAAAAAGAATAAATAATCACTGGTCTTTTTATCTGGTGAAGAAATGTGGCGACATTTTGAATGCATATTTCCCTTTGTTTTCTCCCCACATACACTGAGGCTTCAAATTCAGCCTCCTGCTTTCAAACCTAAAAACATCTTTATTTACTGAGATTCTGGATTCTGTCTGAACTGAGCCAGCAGAGTTCAAAGAATGAAGCAATTTTCAGCTAAATGAAAACTCATGTCATGCTATGGTTGCAAATTGTTATTATCTCTGGACTTTTGAAGATCAGTGTATCCATCAGAAAATCCAGAGTTGCTAGGACTGACACACGACTTGGGGAGAGAGTAGCCACACACCTGAGGTCAGAGTGAGCCAAGGTGCTTAAAGGTTCCACAAGCAGAATACAGGGCCCTTCCCCCTTGCAATTCCCTGCTGATAGCAGGCACGTGTAGGCACAGTCTCTGCATGTGCTGGCCCCAAGGCAGCCCAGAAGGAACTCTGCAAATCTGCTTCTCCCACTCTCAATCACAGTACCTGGGACTTACCAGCATTTCAGCACCAAACTTGCTCATTCTGTCTGGTTTGGTAAAACAGTGAGGCCATATTGGGAGAGACTACTCCTGCTCTTGCTGTCCAGACTTCTTTCCGTGTCTGCCATGGAAAATTTGGTTGTCAGTCAGGGAAACAGCTGTGCTTTGCCTGCATTGTTTGGCATTCACCTTTGCCACAGGTTTGCTGTCACTGTTTGTCCAAAGGAAAGGTAAAGCAATGTTAACATCCTGTCTGGAAGAATATAAACATGCAATAAAATGTCTTGGTTTGTTGAGAGATGCTTCAGAAAGCATTTGCCTGTTGCTTGTGATGTTTCACCAGAATTCCTTCATAATCTCCACAGCCAAAGCATTTCAGTGTCAGAAGTAGGACCCAGAGAAGTGCCAAACTGAGGCACATCTTCTCTCTGTGGTTACAGGAACTTCAGCCCTTTCATTAGCTGTTTAATTGTCCTGCAAAGGTCTTGAGTCAATATTTTTATTTCCTGAGTTTACCTGCCAGTGGTGAACAATTTGCTCCCCTTTTCAGAACATCTAACTAAATTTAACAGGCAGGACAAGGAAGAGCACTCCCATCCCTGCTGGATTGGAAAATTGTAAGTATATTTAACAATTTTAGGTATGTATGAAGACCTTGAAAAATACCACTTTGTTCTGAATAGGACTACTGTTCGGCAGAGAAATGTTATGTTGTGAAGTAAAAGGGTTTGGATTAGATTGAAAATCTGTAAAGACAAAAATGTTGCAGCTCCATGGATAGACTAAAAGACTACAGTTAATTTACTAAGGTATTAAAATTAATATCTGGAGGGTATCTTGTATTTTATACATTCTGTAGTTTGAAATAAAATTGATTCTTAGCTGCTGGCCAATGACAGCTGGAGGTAAGTGAAGGGTTTTTTTAACTCCATCTTTCATTCTCTTTCGTATAACCTAAAAAATTGATCTGAACTGGTGATTCATAAAAAAAAAATCCTTATTCATTTCAAAAAGCCCAACAACTCCCATGAGGATGAAGAGGTCTCCATTTAGGATGATCATTCCTCAAAATTTCATAATACAAAAAATACAGTGTAGCAATCATATCATAACTATCATGCACTCCATGTGATGTCCAGGAAATATTCATCCATTTGCATTTAGATTTTCGACAGGATCTATGAAAAGGCAAGCTAATACAAAGTTGCCATCCTGTCTGGAACAATACATTGTATGTAGAGTGTTAGTTTCATTTAATGGAAAACCAAAACAAACTGCAAAATTTTTCTTAAAACCCATAGTCCAAAAATTAAGGGGAGAATGCACCTTAAGGATTTTTGGGGAAGGCATGTTGACATTGTTATTAATGCAGAATGAGAAAGAAAAGATGTTACAATGTCCCAATTAAACACTTCTATCTAAAAAATGTGTACATTTTTTCTTTTCTTTTCTTTTCTTTTTTTTTTTTTGGTGGAAACTAAGCCTTTCAGAAAGCAGTACTGCAGAAAACAGCTGGATTTATACTCAAAGAAAAAAAGAAAAGGTGATTTAATGTATCTTTGTTTTGGAGGGCTTAGAGGAATTCAATGGGCAAGCTCTCTGATTCCATAAGGAGAAGCCAGTCTGACCAATTCTGAATTAAACCCAATAAAAATGGGGGCTGCACATCTTAGTAAGACAGCCATTGTATAAAAATATGTGTGAGAAGGGTTTCCTTTGATGTACCTCCAATTTTAGCAATCCAAATTTTTTATTATTGTTATTTCAAAAATCCCAGCTGCACAGTGATTTCAGAAAAAGGGGAACAGAGATGACAGAAACAGGTAAGGCTGAATCCTTAACCCTTTTAAATCTTGTTCATGGCATGTCAGCACCTCCTTGCTGTACTTCTACACAGATTTATATTTTCTGGAACTGCTGAAAGCTCCTTTGCATAATCCAAGCAAGACAGAAGGGATTCTGTTGACCCTCAAATATGCCAGTAGTGGACAAAATCTGGAGCTTGGGTGTTCAGATATGCAAATGTGCTCTAAGGAACCAAGTATTACGCTGGATCAGAGTACAAATACTGTATGAGGAGTGCTTGTCTGACCGCTGTTTGTCACTGAGCCAAAAAAAACACTATCAGAAAATTACAAAACTGATGAACATGCTCCAATTTTTTTACATATAAAGGAAAACTGTCTTACCCAGGCACATCTGTTTCTTTGATTTAACTCCATGCTCATTCCTGTTAGCAATGGATGAGTGGTTTGGCAAGTACATTGCAGCCCACTTCAATGAAAAGAAGGGTTTCCTAGTGAAATAAACCCCTTTATGAGACTTTGATATGAACATATTTAGTAAATTACTTTAAAAATCTCTCCTCCTCTTCAGTGGCTGTACTCTGGGATGGAGCACAAACCTTACATTGAAGAACCTGTTTTTTCGCAAATTAATTGAAGAGGAGACATCTCTCTCCCATCACCCTAAATGCACTCACAGCAGGACTGTGACTATTTATGCTTAAATAGTGCTTGCAGAGGAGTAGTAGATATATCCTGCTGATTTGTAATGTAATTCCAGTGCAAGAGGTAAGTCTGCAATGTAACCCAATTCATTAATCTCCAAACTGTGAGACCTCACAAGCTGCAAGAAAATTAAAGATTCTGGAGAGGCAGAGAGAAAATTAGAGTTTCAGAACACAGAGGCTATTAACTCGGAGCAGAAAACCATAGCTAAAAGTAGAATAACTGTACACGGGGTGCAGTTATGGGTTTTAAGGTGAGATTAAACAGATCATAAGAACAGTTTGTAAACTTTGCATTTATCCAGTGCCCATGACCTGGGTATGTTAATCAATAAGCTACTGGATAAAGGTATGCAGTGTCTTTCACAACATTTTGATGCTAAATTGACTGTCACCAGAAAACATCTCGTGCAAATTGCTGTCTGCATCTGAAATTTTAACAACACACACTTTGGAGAGTCACAATTTGAACACAGGTTTCATTTTCAAGAATACACTTGTAGCATCAAGCACAGGGCAGAAGGAGGATTAAAACAAAAGTGACTGTGAACAGTCTCTCAGCAAATACTCAGCCCAACCCTCTCCTCAAGAGCTGGCAGCCAGGCCCCGCTGCACTGTGCTCAGCCACCAGAACTGCACTGGACTATGAGAAAATAAAGCATGCAAAGACAGGGCAGGCAATTATCATAAATTCACACTGACACAGGTTAACAACAGTACCACCCTGTCTGTGCACAATTAGTGAACACCAGTGAGAATGCAACTGTGGAAGCAGAAACAGGGAATTTCACAAATATGCCTATAAATATGATGTGGGACAGGAAACTGGTGTAAACACACTTACTGGCTTGAGGTGTCACCCAGTCAGAAAGCAAAACCAAATGGAAAATAGCAGGCCCCTGATCTTGAGGAATTTAAGACTTGTGAAGGATTGAAATCTTCAAAATGGGATTTAAGCAGAACTTGAACGATATGCAGGCCTTGAGCAAGAGTTCTGTATAAGGTAAACTTCTTATGTTCCTCAAAAGCTAACGCTAATACCCAAAAGTCAACACCTGTGAAACAATCTGTGGCAAACAAAAACTTCCTTAGGTAGATAAATAGCTAGATAGATAGATAGACAGAAAGGAGCAGCCAACTAAACACTGGGGCTGATAACATCAAAACTTGAGCTTGAGACATCCTTTCCTGGGATTCATATCCCCTCCTTAGTCATCCTTTGCTTTTATTCCCTGACTATATTCTTCTATCCCCTTCTTATCTACCAGCACTCACTGTCGCCAAAATATAGGGCACCAGACCTTCAGCAATACACAGCCCTTCAAATTTCCTTTTTGCTTGAATCCATGGTGTTCTGTCTTTCCCTCTGTTCTGCCACCAAGGATCTAATCCTGGCATCCCTTTACTCTTTTGTCTTGAGTCCAGTGTTTTTTCACTCCTTTCTTTAGAAAGTGCTTTCTCCCACTGGCAACTCACCCTTTTTGTCCACTTTGCAGTTCATTTAAAACATCCTTCCTTTTATTCAAATGCTTTCTTTGCCTTCAAATTTCTCTTTAAACCTAGGAATGCTGCCTGTCTCCAGCTCCTCACTAGTGATTATCTGAAGTATACTTACAGTATAAGTTTTCTGGGACAGTAGATTTGCTTATCTGTGTAATTTATAGGCAGCATGTAGATATACACAGTAGGACAAATAAATAATGTAGGAAAAGAGATCCAATGGAAAATCTCACCTTTTTTCTGTTTTCGTAAACCAAGGGGTACTTTGAGTCTTCACTATGCTGCTACTCTCTACTTTCTTTTTGTTTTAAATTGCACTACTGAAAATGAATAAAGTTGTAATAAGCCTTTAAAAAAGGAGAAAATTTACTTTAATGTATCATTTCATCAGGTCACTGTTAGAGCTAGCATTCTGCTCCAAGCAACCTCATCTTCATAGTCTAACAACTTACTCTGCAAATTTGCTGATTTTTCAAGCTAATATTAGAATCATATTTTTCCAAGTATCCACCCACTGATACTCTCCTCCTTGGCATAATGAGATCACTTTTTTTTTCTTCTCTAATATAAAAAAATTTTGACAGCCAGACCCTAGGTCTCTGTGGTTGTCAAGGGATTTGGAAAGCTCTCAATGAGGATGTTCTGAAAATCTTATTTTCGTTAATGAATTGATGCTAGCAACTTCTTCTAGGATGCTGTGCCATTAAAAATTGCACAGACTCTAATTTTCTTGAACATAGCAGGAATCAAAAAGGAGAAGGTAAACACTCTTTACAGTTACTTGTCTCCCTCTAATTTGCATGTTTTTCTGATTGTTTTCTTTCTCTCTCACACAGATACCAGGTTTTGTGGTTGTTTCCCACTCCCTGTTTCCTGCCTGCCTCTGTTATTAACACACGCACACACTATTTTTCATTTCCTGAAAAAGGAGATATTTAGATTAAATACTAGGCAGAAATTCTTCGTTGTAAGGGTGGTGAGGCACTGGAGCAGGGTTGCCCAGAGAAGCTGTGGACACCCCATTCCTGTGAGTGTTGAAGGCCAGGTTGAATGGGGCTTTGAGCAACATGATCTAGTAAAAGGTGTCCCTGCCCATGGCGGGGGTGTTGGAACCAAATGATATATAAGGTTCCTTCCAACCCAATCCATTTTATAATTCCATGTTTCTGTGACTCTCCAGCTGTGCTCCTTGTTGTGCCGTGCTCACTTTTAGCTTTGCCCAGGGACATGGCTGATGCCTGAGTGAGCAGAGTAGCTCACCAGGCAGCAGTCTGTATTTCCAGAGCTGGCAATGACGCATGAGTGAAGCTGGCTGACACCCATGCTGTCTGTATGTATGCAACCATGGGTCGTTACGCAGCATTGGACTACAATATCTTGTTCAAAACCTGTCTCATTTTATCTGGATCCCCCCTGACTTTGCTGGCACTGATCCATGGCTGGTGTTTACTGACCTTTTAGAGGAGCACTCTTGGGTGTAGCAATAAAAATAATTTCTTGTGGAGGTTGTGCACAGACACTGAAGTTGTAGAGTGGATGCTTGGCTGTGTTGAGGCACAGCAGCCTCTGGCCCAGCTGTAGGCCCTGGGCCAGGATCAGAAGGACTGTCCAGTATTTTTCCTGCTGGAGCTGCTGCCGTTTTTTGAGTGATCAGCCCACCCTGCACACCTACGTGCTTGTAATACACCTTCTGGTCCCACATGGCAATGCGCAATGTCTGCTCAGCTTCAAGGGATAATGCTTCCAAGCTGTGTCTGTGCTATGAGGCAGAGGCAATCCTACAGTATTCCCTGCACTCCTGTCCCAAAAACTCCTTCTGGGGGTGTCCATAGGACCACAGTGCCCCCCTCATCCCTGGAGATGCAGTGGGGCACACCAGAGGAAGCTGCTTATGGTACTGACACAGCTAGACCAAGCCCAGGTTGCCTGAGTAGATGCAGAAAGTGCCCCTGTGCACACAGCCTCCCAGAATCTCCCAGGGGCCTTTGAAGACAGATTGGTTGTTGCAATAAAGGCAAGGTAAAACACATTTGCTGAGCCACCAGGTTGTTACAGTATTCGCTGGGCAGAATAATTTAGAAACCAATTAGCCAAAATCCCGCTGCAAGAGATAATGTGATCCTCCAAACCCCAAAGTTTGGAAGTTTTCATTCCTCACGTTAGGAAGGCTCTGTTGCACCCACAGAGAGGAGAAGGCTTTGGCTACACTGGGCATCTTGTTCAAGCAGGCTCAGATGAAAAGTTGAGGGACCTCAACTCAGTCAATATATTTGCGCCATTGTTATTTTTCTTTTAATGTGATTGTGGTGTGCTGTTTATGTACTCCAGTTTTCAAAGTAAGCATTTTTCGAGTACCAGCAAGATTTCTAACCTGGACATGGCATGCCTGAATGTCCCAGGGCTTGCCAGTAGTCTCACCAGAGGCACAGGGACACTACTCAGGCACTGTCCAGGACACACACAGAGCCAGGTTTAACTAAAACAAAACAAAGCAAGCCCTGTGCTTTTACATAAGAACACAGTAATTACCTCGGTAGTTTAGTATGGTCAGTCTATCTCAGAGAATGAGTTGTAGTGTCTGCGTTACATTTTTTGGTTTGTGCTGAAAAGCCAGGCTAACGGGGGATTAGCAGGAAGATAGTTCCAGGATGGATTATCCCTGTATGTGATGATAAAGAAATCTCAGTGTTAGCGACACGTACTGACACCATGTTTGGAAGTCTGCCTCTGGCAGTGTACTCCCAGGGTTAGCACAGTTGTATCCTTCCAGGCCTGAAAAAAATTGCATGGGATTTTATCCCAGGCATCAAATGGCATTTTTGACCTGCTTATGTCCTTGCAGTCTCAGCAAAACTTCACGAACTGTCTTAGTTTCAGAAGCTGGTTTTCCTTCTTGAAAATACTTAACAGCTTCAAGGGACACTTCAACTCTCTTTCTGTAAGATTTGGCTGGTTCATAGTATCCCCACTCCATGCCATTTCTCAGGAGCATTGACCTGATAGTGTCTGACAGACAAGCAGATAGATAGCAAGAATAAACATAGATAAATCTAATTATTTGAGACATTTAAGATGTGTGGTATTTAATTAGTTCATACCATGGAACACGACAAAATAAATTAGTAGCAGAAGAAAATACTACCCAGTGTCATTACAGGGTGAATGTTTTTGTGTGTTTAAGCAAAGCCCTTCCAGATAGATATATGAGTGGAAGGGAATATCCATTTTAGCTGTGCACTTAATTCTCTGTATTCAGTACACCAGTAAATTGGATGCCTTTCTTTAAATTCTTCTATCTCTCTTATCAAAGCAAGAGTTTTTGTAGATTTCTCTCCTCTTTTAAAGAACAGGGCACTTGCTTTTGGCACATTACTGATGCTTAATTTATTTTTTCTCTTCAGGGGTACAAAACATGTTAATGCTTCTGCAATGAGCAGGATGAAGTCAACAGACAATAACCTAGCACTTGTATTCCTTTGTCAGTTAAATACTGTACTATAAAAAGGAGACAGTAAATTATAGAAAGAAGCCAACACTATGACCACAGAATTCTGGTGTTTATTCCTACATCAAGAGACCTAGATACAGTAACTGAAATTCCTCTTTCTTGTTTCAAAAGGGAGTTTTGCATGTTTGGTGATCAAATACTGTAAAGGAAGTGACGTGGTTTTGAGCTGGTCATAAGCAAGCCACAGGATGAACGAGATGCACTAGAAAGAGGAACTGACTGATGAGTAACTTGTTTTCACTGTAACTGTGCCATACGGAATGAATAAAGCAATGTTTCTCCATCTCTCCCTCTGTGAATGAATGAAAATGTTTCTTAATATTTGTGCACTGGATTCAGTAGCGACGTGTTCATTTGTGTCCCACTAGAGAGTATTCTTGCAGAGGCAGTCCAGTTTTGGCTGCTACAATGTCTGAAGTCTGGAGGAACTATATTTCTTTCTCCATTCTCTTTAGTGGAGGAATTTTATTTTTGCTCCCTGAGTAGCACAGAAAGTATTATCTATGACTGAGTTCCTTTCCTCAAATTGCAGGTTATTATGCCCTATTCTTCTGCTGGACTTGGCTGGGAAATTTAAATAAAAAGATCTCTACATACACAGACAAAAGTTATCCTAGCACTCTTTTTCAACAGTGACACAGCTGCTGAAGGGTTAAGTGCCTTTGCTGTACTAATTCCTCTGGCAGTAACCTATATAGGTAGCTAGAAATATTATATGGACACTTGTCAATTGACAGTGCTACCAAGCTAAAATCACCACTCGGGGGTAAGTGAACCACTGTGTTCTTCTACTTCGGTGTCAAATATAATATGGCAGTACAGGAAGATAGAATAGCTTGGTAATATTCTTCAACATGTTCCAAAAAATAGTCATAGGTTTTTCTCACTGACTCTAGTGGTAGCTCTCCCATTCTTTCATTTTCAACATCATCTGCTGTCTTTACACAAACTGTACTGGCTGACAGTTCTCTCCCTTCAATCGTGATACACACCATGAAAGGGAAAAAACAGTAACACAGAAGTATTTTGACCTGGACTCATAGAGTTTATTTAATTGCATTTTGAATTGAACCTCAAGAACATTTTCAAGAGCATCTCAACAGTCTGTGCAGAGAATTGTGTCAAGCAGTTTCATGCAAGGCTGCTGTCTGCAGTACACATATATCCCTACATATATTCAGGCCCAAAAACTCTTGGCTTTTCATTGGATGAGTAAAATGAAAATGTGCACAGAAATTCCAGCCGGTGGTCTGAATGACGGGGGAAAACAGTCCTGTCTGCCCTTTAGGAGGGATATAAATATATCCCAGTATCTTTCTGTGCTGATCTTTCTGTGTTAATCTTCCTTGGAAGAAACTGCTCAAAGGGCACACAGTAAGCTCTGTGGGGACTACACGGGGATGGTTGCACTAAAAGTGGTTGGTGTCCATTCTCTTGCACAGTGAATTTCTAATTCTACCTAAAGTAGGCCTTCATATAAATTGCAGACAAACTAGTCTGAACTCATTGCCTGTCACAGAGTTACTGTGTCCTAGCTAAGAAATTTTACTCATAATCACAACATAGGTTTCCAAAAATCATGTAAAAATATCTCTACAGATCAAAGAGGGGTAGGTTTTGAAGAAGCTGTGCATGGAAAAGGCCCAACTAATTAGCACACTGGGAGACATTTAAAGAGGTTGGCTATGATAACTGCTGTGCTTGCTCCTCCAGAAGGATCTACACCCTGCAAATACATGGCAGAATTTCCTAGGTCTTATGCCAGTGTAAGCATGAGGAGATGGCAGCACCTCTCTGCAGAAGACACTTTCTCTCAAAACTCTAGTTTGCACATGAGCAGGATGTTAATGATAATATCAGAAGAAAAGACAAAAAAAAAAAAAAGTTTAGAAACCCAGGGGAAAGCAAAGGAAAATACCAGACAGGACAAAGAAAACTCCAGTGGCAGAGCAGCAGCTCCATCAAGATCTTGGGCTTCAGACCATACCCAGCACAACTGCAACAAGGAAACCAAGACACCACAGAAACAGGAAAGGATCTGCCTCCCTAGAAACAAGGAGAGGAGAAACAAGTTCCTGAGAGGCTGGGGAACTACCAAGTAAAACATCTTGAAGCGGAGACTTGCTTTGATCCTGATGATAAGTCATCTTTGCCAAAATAGATGAGGATTTGGACCCATTCCCTGCTGTTTAAGAATTTGTCCTTGAAGTGATGAGCGTGTGTGAAAACTCACATATGCACTGAGAAAGGGAAGGCAGATGACATCAGGCTTGAATTCAGATTAGAAAAATGTGCATGAAAGAGCAGAAAAAACAACCTCGTATTGCAGCATGGGAAAGTCTGGTGTTCCTTTTCTGCCCTCCTCCACATGGGATTTTCGGCTCCGAACGGCAAACACCATGTTTTGTTATAGATCATCTACCTCCCAGGGCATCACCATCTTGCAGGAAGGTTGAAACCAATTTGTAGGATGGGTGCTCCACAGAGCTTCATGTGGCAGCAGCAGCTGCCCTTGTGCTCAGCTGCTGCTCTGGCTCCACCATACAGACCATGGCAGTCATTTCCTGGGCAGTCATGGGAGCTGCAGAAAATCGAGGCTGCTGTATCATTCAGGAAAGAAAGTAAGACCTCCAAACCATGTAAATGATCTTGAGACTCTTCAAAACATTTGCTTTCAGACATAATTGCTTACATTTTTGCTTCTCTCCTATGAAGTGTGAGTTGCAAAGCCTGCGCTCTCCAGAGCCGTCTTCATCCAAAAAGGAATTTGCAAAATTAACATCAAAACAGGTACAAACAATGTAATTTACTGTGTTAGCCCCTGACATTTTCCAGCATCAGATGGATGCTATTTTTATTGTTACAAAAATACCTAAAATTGTATTTAAATGTTCACACAGGCTTTTTAAGACTTATTTCAGTCATTTTAAACAAGCTATTAAAAATAATTTTCAATACAAGACCATCTTATTTTTACTTTTTTGGTCTAATATCATTGCCATATATGATACACATAACAGGGAATTTTTGTTTTATCTTCGTAGCATGCACGGTTTTCTTCTGATAGTACATAAAAAAATAATCCAGGGCTGATTTTGCAGCTTATTTTGGATGGTTTGGTGCTTCTGGTTATTAAATACATGAGCTCTAATGGCAACATTGCATGTTTTCTAACTAGAAAGAAAGTTGAAGACATAATGCTGAGATTACGGACTATATGCATCCAAATCTTCCCACTCCCAGGGAAATAAAATGTACCCATGTGCAAATACTATCACCTCCTTGCTATAATTGTAGTTTCCAAAAGTCAATGCAGTAACGACATCAGAGTACAAAGTAATATTCCAAATGTTGCAGTGCTATTAAATAAGCAGAGTGCTCTTTTGTGATATACTGAATGTGTTCAGCATCTCAAATAATTCATCTGAAGCTTGAACACACATAACTACCAAAAATATGGGTCAACAAGGATATACAGGGGGAGGAGAAGGTTTGAGGAGGTCTGAGCATGCCCTCCATGCCTCCATTGATGTTGCACAACAGCCAGCTTCAGGTCTGCAAGGACAAGGATGGTTGACAGCTGCTTTAGGCCCACAGGTTTTCTTCAAAACCTGGATGCACAAA
Organism: Orthonyx spaldingii; assembly: GCA_013397795.1. Classification (NCBI taxonomy): domain Eukaryota; kingdom Metazoa; phylum Chordata; class Aves; order Passeriformes; family Orthonychidae; genus Orthonyx; species Orthonyx spaldingii. Next base: position 548,453 of record VZTJ01001360.1, read on the forward strand.
AAAAAAAAGGTTTGGCTGTTTATTAAACAGAATGATTTTTTTTTTTTACATGATTGGTCTTTCAATTGGTTTGCATTTCAATGTTTAGGTATCACAGATTCCTACAGGAAAACTGCTGTAAAAATGAGAACCTTAAGCAGGCTGGACTGCTCACTGTTGAAGGTTACAGAAATGTGGGTTGAAATTCATATAACTAAAGAAAAGAAACTCATGAGTTGGGTTTTTTTAATCTTATTTTATTCTAAATTTTGTGTCCATATAATTTAAAATGCAGGATTTTAAAAAGGTATGTCTATCTAATTCTAAAATAATTAATATCCTCTAAAACTCATCTGTCCTTATAGACCCTGACCTATAAAGTTATGCTTTCATTGCCCTAATCATCATGAAGATTGGCTGTTGAGCAAGTGAAGAGTGGGCGTGACGAACAAAGGTCATAATGAAGTCTTAAAGATCTGCACAATAGGGTAAATTAGTGAAGGTCTGTGGATTATTTCACTTTGCACAGCAAAGAAATCTGCATATACTGTATTAAAGACACATTTTTCGCTTACCCCAGAACACCGTGCAAGTAGATAGACAGGCTTTTAAAAAAAAAACACATAAAAAGCAAAACCTCAAACTTAGCCCCTATGGACTCCACTGTGGTGGCCTACTGCATAGATTTACATTGGCAATGCCACAGAAGACAGATATGCTGGAATAATTTATTTCTGAGTCAAATTTTTCTCTGTGGATTTTGTCATTTGATTAACATTTTTTCGTTATCTTCTTACAGGCTCTTTGAAGGTGGTGTAAATTGCATCCAGCTCTGATTAATGGTGAGATTCATACTAGAAAATAAAATCTTCACTCTAGCTGGAATGTAAATGCAGCCTTTCAAACTAGCACAGAGTTTTTAATAGAAACAGAATTAATTAGCTCAACCTGGAATCTTATATATGCACACAAAAAATCAGATGCCTAAATAATCTCAGTTTGTCTCTTCTACAGTTTTTGATAAAACACAAAGGCTAAATCATTTTATTGTGGTGCCAAGATAATGCTCATTTCTAAAAGTTACTTTTAAAGTAGACAGCACTAGCACTGTGTCAGTACTGTGAAATCCAAGGGATAGGCAGCCAGGTAAAGGCAGTTTTCAGATCTGTAAATGGAAATCAGATGCCCAGCCATTGCTGGCTGAGTGCTCAACAGCTCCTTGCACCTTTACTATTGTAAAGGAAAACTCATTCGGTCCCTGCTTTGAGGCAGATCACTCCCCTTGGAGTCACAGCAGTTATAGTGGAGCTTGCAAGTCTGAAAACTCAAGCATTAATATGATTATTTGGGGTGGCATAGTGAGAGAAGTGGGTGTTACATCTGGAAGTTAAGTCAGTCTGCAGTGCTATTATGCTGAGGAGTAGAAACATTCTTTGACCTCCCCAGAGCTGCATCAAGTGCTGGGTGTGCAAGCGTTTGCACTCAGCAAGAGCAGGGTATGAGGCCATGTGCAGGACGGATCATTTCCTTTGTCTCACACCTCTCTTCCTCCCTTCAAGGGAGGCAAAAACCCTTCCCTCCAGTGCACACAGGAGGGTAGTGTGGAGCCAGGCACACCTGAAGGGAAAGTGGATGGCAGATCTGGGATGCTGTACCCTACCATCCATGGAGCTGATATACTAATGGTTGGAGGAATGTTTCCCAGGACACAGGCATCTCGTTACACACCAAACCTCAAGTTTATTTTGTTGTAGAGAAAACAGAAATTTAATTTAGCATTGGGCATCAAAAAAATTGTTGTTATAATGGGCCAAATTAATTTCTGGCATGAACACGCAAAATTGTCACTGATTTTGATTATTTATGACAGCAATTTATCTTCAGTGTGGTTCCACTGGTTTTGTTGCCATTACATCAGGGCTTGATTTAGCCTGATATTTCTATCAAAGGGAGGAACAGAATTAAAAGAGCACATGCCTTGGTTTAGACATTTGTTTTCTACCTTCATTTCTTTAAGCTACGTATGCTCCAGCCTTCTGTTTTCTGGTATTGCAATAGCTTCAGGGTGTTTTTCTCCTTTACCTACTATTTGCCTTTGGGTTTATTGACAAATTGTCACCTGTGATGTGTTTGCTGTCTTACAAGATTGCAGATGACTGCTGTCTTGCACTGCTTCTCTTCTCCCTACATCTCTTGCATACTGAGTGGGTTGTTTTCTGGCCAGTGCACACTACCAAAGAATTTATATTAAGCATTCCTTTAGGCATTCATCAGTCTAGGACCTTTCTTCTTTTAATGACTTCACAGATAATGTCCTGAACAAATGCAGGGCAAAGATCTTCATGTAAATTTTAAGTTTAAAAATACATGTTTTTCATACATGCAATTATCATTGGTGATAAAATCTATCTTCTATCTTCTTCTTTTTAAAAATTTCATTCTTTGGTCATCTGCAAGATTATCACTAGAGTGAAGAGCAATACTCAAAATGGCTGCCATAGGCAAGGACACAAATATCTGTTCTCTCTGTTAGCCAGGTTCTTGAAACCTACATTGTTCCAAATCCAACAGCTTGATCTGTTTTATTACATCTTCTTAATTCCTATTCTGGGTATCCACTGGCACAAGTGTTTGACAAACACTGATATTCTATTTCATGGCACTGCTAGAGGTATCCCTGGGAAGCTCTCATTTTTGCCAGGTTGGGCATAGAGTCATTGAAGAAGTACCCAAAGCTACCAAAAATGTTGGCATGCTGTGTAGCTGGGCTGATAAAGACAAACAAGAAAAGGCCCCTGAAAGCACTTTAAAGATGCACTGAAATCCTCTCTTCAAGCTTGTGAGAGCAATACCAGAACCTTTTAGAACATGACTACATACCAAGACATCTACAGAGGAATCTACAATAAGGTTTCTGCAGACCTTATAGCAAAACACAACCCCTGTGAGGCTGTGAGAACAACAAGTAAGCTCCAAGGTACTCGGAAGTCATCAGAAATGTGTGAATTCAACCTGCAGACATACTTGCTCCTGGGATTTGTCTGTCCCCAAACACTTGGGTGTGTGGGCACTGAGGACAACATGCTACAGCACACACAATTTGTCTCTGACCAAGACAGAAAACTACAGGCAGCACTGAGGGATAGGTGTGCATGCACATGTACCTGTGTTCTGCTGTTTGTTTTCTCTGCGTATTCATACTTAATTTCTGCCACAAAGGCCCTATGGCAGTAATTAACTGAGGTGTGACAACATTTTGATATCTCCATACACAAACAATCCCATTCAGTAAATGTAATGAATCATCTGAAATCTTCCTCAAGGCCACATGATGAGACCTTGAGCAAAGCACAGTGAGGATTTGTATCACCCTCTCTGACAGGAGACCATCAAAGAGGTGCACCATCTGTTCCTCTGGATCTGCTTACTCGGTGGAGGATTTTCAGACCTTTCTAATTATACTTGCATTTAGCAACCTTCTGCTGAGCTACTGTTCAAGAAACATCCACAACAAATAAATAAACAAACTCAGGGCTGCCAGTTTAGGCAGCCAGTGTGGCTGTTCTGAGAACATCTGCCCTTTCCCTAGCACCAAGAACACAGATTCCCTGCAGTAGTCTTTCAACATAGAATAGTCTTCCTGCATTAGGCTTCTATGTCCTTGGCCCCACAAAAAATAAGGACCTTAGAGACTTCTTTAGGATTTTTCTTTTTTTCTTCCTTATTGGGTTTTGCATAGACCTGGAAAAATATCTGCAATATCTTTCATAAACACCATCATTTATTAATGTACTGCAAGTCTGAAACAGCCCAGTTGTTTGGGTGCTTGGTAACGTCTGATGTTAGCTCATTTATAAAGAGGAGCAATACTGGAAAGTGTTTCTCTTCAGAGAACCATGCTGATGAAAAGTTGCTTAGAGCTCATCCAAAATTCTGTCTCACACCGGATCTTCAATATAGTTTCTTTTGGATGAACTTACACCATGTGTAGTTTTGGTTTTTTTTCCCTAATAACCACCAGTATATTCATATGCATTATTTTAATGCAGAGATTTTATTTTGATGTTATATGAGAGATGTGGAAACCGCACCTGGGAAATTTGGCTGGCATTTCAGTAGGAATAGTACTATGGTGTGACAGCTTAACCAAGTGGGTGCTGGTATTTAACTTGCTTTTCTTTTCATCTAGTAATTTCAAATGTAATTTGAAATATGCATGAGACAGCAAGGCAGTGACTCATTAAAAGGTGCATCACGTTCTATAGAGTGAAATGCTGTGGAAATAAGCAGTATGTTTACAAGTTGTGCAGATCAAGTACAGCAGAGGCCGGAAGGGAAGGACGCACCACAAAACCGTCACCTTTCTCTTTTCTCAGTGTGTGCATATGGCGAGGATTAGGATCATCATGCAATATTCAGGAGAGTTGCATGGGAAATACATTTCCCATAGCAACAGCTGGTTTAGACGTTAGGGAAAGATTAAAGAGAACCTATTTCATCTATCTATTATTTTAAATGAATGGTTATCTGCCAAACCAGCAGATCAAAACAGGCACTTCTGTGAAGACAAACATCTCTGCAAAAATTATATTCTTTCTGTGGATTTGGTTTTGTTATCTGATAATGGGCAATCATGTGCCATACTCCAGGTCTTTGTGTAATTCCTAATTCAACATTTCAGTCCTACATGGCTAGCCAAAAAGGCTCTTAGGTAAGTAAAAAGGAATGCAAAAATGGTAATACATTCAAGATGTTAAACTTCGATTTGTACCTAATTCCATTAATACATGCAGTTCAAATTAAAATGTAACATCAGACTTTCCAGTTTTGTTGGCTTTTAAAAATCCAGTAAAAGACAAGATTGTAATATAAAGATATTATAATCCAGTTATGCTCTTATCTCTAACCCTGTTAAAAGAAAACTAGAAGCAAGTAATCATTTCTAAAAATGAGTCATTATCAGAGATTACTATTTTTAAATAGTATTCAAAAATTTGTCTGGCATTAAAAACCAAACAGGTAAGATTTGACTTTGACCCTTGTACAGAGAGATTAGGCTCAAATCCTCAAACAGTTGCATACCCACATCGTATCAAGGGCCCGGGTTTATTCCATCTAAAATGATCCTAAGGATCCTAAATTAGGAATCAGTCAATATAGACTCCCTCTAAAAATGGTCAAAGAAAAATGAGGGGTGTCAGGCAATGGCTCAAGTTCCCTACAAGCCAAATAGTCCTCTGGAGAAGGCTGCCTCTTGCTTTTGAGATCCTTGCAGGAGGCAATGCTCCTGCTGAAAGCTGATACAGGCAAAATGCAATCTCCTCACTGGAAGTGCGAGGGTGATTAGTGGTTCAGTAGTTCAGTGCTTCTACACTGGTCACAAGTTGGACCTCTGTTGTATGGGATGTGCCAGGTGCCACCGATAAACAAAGGGTGGAACAGAGGGAAACTGAATAAAATTTATGGCAATGGGCTGTGTACTCATGAATTTTTTACATAGGCATGTCCTGATGGTATTTACAAATTTATTAACTGATTTATTTTACTTACGTTAATGATATCATGTACTGCAGGCACCATGGAAGAAGTATTTGTTTTTGAAGTAACTTAAATAAAGAGCAGATGGTGGCTTGGTGGGCAGGGCCTGGATTTGTGCTCAGTTTCAAGTTCACAGTCAACAACCTATTTGTGATATTCTAAATAAGAATATTGGCTCCAATAGTCACAAAAATCTTTATGGAAAAGATTGCATTTGATAGTTGATAGTCAGTGTGTTGATTACTTTTTGATTGAAGGAACCTAAATGTCCTGGCTGCTTCGGCCATTGCATATTTGATTTACATCCATGAAAAAAAGCAGTAATGGGGCCACACAGAGACAGCTTGAAGTTCTTTATGAAAGGTCTATTACCTTTGGTTATGTTGGTTCAGGTTGTAGTCACTGATCTTTTTGGAGCACGAAAGAAATGGCATAGCTTCAGTCAGGTTCACATTGCTCCTCTGCTACAGCACATCTTCATGAACATGTCAGAACTTCATGTCTAATTGTGTTTTAATGGCACAGTGTTAAGCCATGTGTTTGCACCAGTTGGGATGGCACTTATATATTCCCCACAAAAGGGGCTGACTTCTTCAATCAGAGGAAGAACTGTTCCGTTTGTCCCTCAGGTTTGCAATATCTCTCCCCTCTCAAGGGAGAAGCTCCTTACAAAGAGGGTTTTCCCTTCTTTCACTGATCACTTTCAGTCATTTCAGTGTGAGCTCTCCCTTTGGATCTTATTTGTTTTTAGGAAGGCATACCTTTCTTGCAGCTGAAATGACCATTGTTAGGAACAAAAACAAGACATCTACATGTGGGGGAAAAGGAACTAACACAAATAGTCACAACTGCAAATGGACACTGCTTTGCTTTCCGTGTGACTATGATCCCAGATGGTAAGACATGACTGTGTCCCAGCAGTTCTTAAAGTGCTAAATTAAAGCCCCTTTGCAAGTACATTTGCCTCTAGAAATAGAGAAGTATCCTCTATATTTATGTTATATTAGTGTTTGGGTTTGAAAGTTTTGCCACAAGTTGTCTGGAAATCAAAAAAAAAAACAAAGAAAGGTTTTGCATGAATCATCTATGTTACGGTCTTCCTACATTTACATCATTACCAAAGTATGTCCCAAATTGGTGTATGAATACCAGACTCAAAATACTGGTGGGAAAAGAAGGGTATAAAATCATGTCAGAGTACAACTGGTACTAATATGATGGCAACACAATATAATCCTGTTAGTTTATGAAATTTCTGTGGTGATACTGTAAGACATATGCCTTTGATACCACTGCAGATGTGGTAATGCTCTATTATACATACTATGCCATGCCTCCATCAGTCTGTGGCAATGTAACCTCAAACCATAAAAGAAAAATAAGGCTGAACCCATAACTTTTTTAATACTTATTATACTGTACAACATTGCAATGGTAATACTCACTACAGATCAGATTGAAGGAGCCTCTGAAGAGAAGCTGCTGACACACTAAGATTCTTCTGATGACTTCTTAAAATGAAGACTGATTTACTGAAGACAGTTGTATTTCTCTTTCAACAGTTATCTCATGGAATAGTTTATGTTGTTTTCATGATCTCTTTGTTATAAAGAGAAGATTTATGAACATTTGCTAGTGGACACATTAACTTGACATCCACAGAGTGATGATGAACCTATCCATTCATTAACTCTTTTCTTTTTGCTTATTCACTGTTAAACATAAGAAGGTCAGGACAGACAACCACGGGAACAGATCACCCAGAGAGGCTGTGTGATCTCCAGCCTTGGAGGTTTACAGAACCTGTATGGATTAAGACCTGAACAGTCTGGTCTCATCTCATAGATGCTTTTGATTTGAGACAGAAGTGGTCTTCCAGAAGTCCTTATGTAGCTGAACTACATTATAGTCTTATGACCCTAATATTTGTTATTTATAATTTTATAGCTGAAATAATCTGCACTAAATTCTCATCATTCAACATTGCATTTACACCACAGTAGTAACTAAGCTGTAACAGAAATCTCTGGATTACAAACCCTGGACCTCAAGGCAGACTTTAACCTTCTTGACAGCTCCTGGAAGGAATGTGCAGTAGGACCCAGACAGTCAAGAAGATTTGTGGAAAAGGACAACTTCTTGCCTCAGGTACACGATGGGCAACTAAGGCTGATGCACAGTTGGATCTACTATTCACTAATAAGGAAGAGCTGATTGGAAATGTGATAATCAGTTTCAATGGTGGCTGCAGTGACTGTGAAACAATGGACTTTGAGATCCAGAGAGGAGCAAGGAAAGAGACAGTGGAGCATAAAAGAGCAGACTTCACATTATTATTCAAGGAACAGGTAAGTGACATCACTGCATCTCTGAAACATCTACCAGGGAAGGTACTTGGGTGTTCCCAGCCAAACCTGTGTGTATATTAACCCACTGAACTTCACATTTTGAGGGCTTCCCCCACCCCAATGGATCGAGACTGTGACCATGACTTTGACCAGTATATACAAACACAGGTGTCATGTCACTCTAATCTGCCCCAAGGGATGTATTAACAAGAACCTCAGTTACCCTCACCTTCAAGGATGGATCACCACAACACCAGACTGGGAGACCAGTCAATATGCTCAAGGGCAGGGTTACCAACCAGGGGGAGCTGGAAAGGCTGGAGGGATAGGCCAACCTTGTGAAATGCAGAGAATTGCTGGACTCCCCAGAAGAGAGTGACTGCAATCCACAGTGTGGCTGAAGAGCCATAGAGCCTCAGGGCTGACTCTCTCCCTCCATGACAGGGGAAAGACCTCTGCTTTGTGCCCTTCCACATACATGTAAATGAGAACCAAGATCAAACTCTCCCCACCATGTAGTAATGTTGCTGAAAACCTGCCAATGCATTCTCTCTGCCTAACTGCATTTCAAGTCACTCCTTAATCTTTCCACAAACTATCAGTCTGAGAGCCTGATCCCTAACTCATTGACTTTGCTGCAAATCTTTCAGCAGACTATAACAGACCTTGAATCAAGATCTTTGCAAGCCATGACTCTCCTTTGTGTCAATACATTAATAACTTTCTCATAGCTTGCCATATTTACACTCTTGCATTTTTTCTTTTATTTTTTCCTGTTATTTTATCATTTTATCTGAATGCCTAAGCTCAGCTCAATTATTTTACCTTAGACCCTATTTTCATCACCCTTCAGAACTCTGTAGCTGACCCTACAGCTGATCAGGAAGTGGAGACCTACTGAGGTACCCTCACAACTGCATCATCCTATGATGCTATGAATTTCTCTTCTCTGCTCTCTTAAGAGTTGAGGACTTTCATTTTCAGGCTGATTTAAGAAAGAAACTAAAGGCACCTGTAGCACTAAGTGGTCTACATTTCTCCCACCTTCATTTTCCCCCCCCACTCTTCTAATAGTTCATTAAGCATGTTTATGCTGCTTTCAGTTGATGAGTTGTTTATGCAATCCTTCATGACATAGTTGTCGGAAATGCTTTTCAAACAGACAGACAAAGAATTTGGCTGCACTCGTGAAGACTAGACTATGGCTTTGTTCCAAGACCCATGCCCAGAGGGATATTCAGTTGTACTATGCTCAGCAGTAGGAAAAAAAAAGATTATCTTTCTAAAAGATTCCCATTCAGCATACTGCTGTTATGGGAGAAAGAAGAAGAAAGAGGGAATGGAAGCAGGAGCACATGACAATTGTTACTTTCCTATGCCAGCATAAACTGATGTCCATGTACACACCCCCTTAGACTCCTAGCCATGATCTCTTTCAGTTTTTGTCAACCTACTGGGGAAGAGGTGGTGGGGGT
>VZTJ01001360.1:557847-601092 GCA_013397795.1 Orthonyx spaldingii
AAGAGGTGGTGGGGGTGGGGGGAGGGGGTTATATACAGAAAAATTAAATTAATCTTGCTCTTCAGACAAGGTATTGCAATAGTAAATTCAGTCTTCAGTGCTTAAGCCAAATAGAGTCTAGGAGCTTTCTTAAGCATCCTCAGTCATTCACATTCTTCACACTGGGATCTAAAAATGTTAAAGTCATTGGTGCAGCAAACTGACATAACAGCTAAAACCTTTGGTCTGCTAAGCACATTAAAATGGAGAAAAGCTATTCTACAGGCACTCTCGATACATTTGAACAGCTCTGGTGAAGTCTAGAGAAGGAATTTTAACATAAGAAAGATGCAAAGTGTATTTTGAGTTCCTCAGATATAAAAGTTGTTTTACCTACCAAAATAAGAGGCAGGATGGAGAATAAGCATAGAGAAATTTGACAGGATTCATAAAACATCTCCAAAATTTAAATATTCCTGTGGTAGGAATCTTACATTTAGGAACTCATAGGAAGTGTCCATGGACATATTTCCAAGAGTAGTAAGAAGTCTGTGAGCCAGGCTTGAACTCCTACAGAAAAAAATCAGCATAGGGCCAGAAGAACTTCAGGAGGAGACCTGTGACCTGACTTATGTACTCATGCCAAGATCGTCCATCCAGGACAGTTCTGCCTGGTTCTGGTAGATACCTATTTATCTCTTTCTTTGATACCAGGATGTATTTGGCATTTTGAGTTTTTCCCTCGAGTGTCTCCACAATTGCCTCAGTCCTGGCAGTGCTTTGTGACAAGGCAATGCAAGAGTGTCCCAAACCAGTACCCATACCAGCCTCATGCTGAGCCAGGGCTGTCAGTGGCCCCAGAGCTCACCAAGAAAAAAAGGGGAGAAGGGAGGCCCTTATTTTCTTAGAAATGTGAGACATCTGGATCTAGCAGCTAAACCCACATCTCAGACCTTCACAAACACATTGATTACAGGGCCAGAGGACATGCTACCAAGGCAGAGGAGCTCAGTGAGCTGGGAGAAGGTGCTACCATTTCTGTCAGTTGAAGCTGTTTAACCTTTCATTAAATTAGTTTAATTTCCTGCTCTCTCCAGATAATGATACAATTTGTGGGATAGGAATCTGCCAGCTACCTATTCTGTCTCATGGACACAGACTCAGTTTCATAAAGAGAGGTGCTCTAGAAGGGGAGAGGTGAGAGCATAACCACAGCTTCAGGTGTGCCAGAGAAGGGTTGGGAACTGGCTTTGGGACTGGGGTATTGTCTTGGGTGTCACCACACTTTGAATCCTCTGGGTCGCCTACCTGTCAAGTGAGTTTTTCACCTGCACATCTAGATGGCCTGTTTTGTCAGCCAAATCTCAAAAGTAACTCACTCACTTATGAAGCATCCTGCATGTAGGAGAGCAATTTTCCAACATCTTGGTTAAGGTGGTACAGACAGGGATAGAGTACAAACATTAATTTCTTTTCTTCAGTGTTTCCCATTGTATTACTACTCAGCCATAACTCCATGTGGGCTCAGATCACAGCTATGATGCCAAAATCCCCATAAAACACTCAAGACAGAGCTGGCACACCCACCTTACACTGTATGAACCCCTGCAGATGAATTGATGCCCAAACACCCACTACGCAAATGCAGCCTGAAGAGTGATTGAACCTTGGAAACTTTTTATAACACTCTTATTTTCACATACCACAATAAAGAGAGTCCTGAAAATAGACAGAATCATTTCTTGGTACTAAGGACCTTAGATCGCTGAGGAAATTTGTGAGTAAAACCTATTTTCATGGCAAATAGGGACAAAATTTCAATCTCAGTATTATTTAAACAAGAAAGCTGAATTCAGTTACAGGACAGGTCAGACAGATGTTCCACCCAAGGAGCCAAAGCATTACTAACTATTATATTTGTGTTTTATTACAGAGCCTCAGAACCATAGTCATGGCCAGGACCCCACTGTAATGGATGATATATCAAAACAGAACTAATACCTTTCTTGACTTGAGTCTGAGAAACCCACAGGCTTTTGTGTGGTTACTCACACTGCAAAGAGTAGCTCATTTGCCCTAATGTACAAACAATCTGTACATTTTAAGCACAAATAAAAACCCTAAGCCCAAAACCAAGCACAAGCAGGATATAAAATCTGTCTATAAAACTCAGATTCACCATGAAAATTGAGAGATGCATTTCTAACAACAATGTGCCTTTCCTTCTTGTAAGCAAAGAACATCAAGACAGACCTCTTTCACTCTTGCTCTGGCCTTCTTTTGTGTTGGTGGTTTGCAAGACTCAGACTGGCCCCATACCTAGAACAGCAAATTTAGTCAATGTAAAAGTTGATTATAAAACTATTTGAATGAAACTTTGCATCTCTTGTTTGCATATATAACTTCATAGTATATAAAAATCTGCTAGCACGTAACTCTTAAAATATGATTATGATTAAACTGATGTGTTTGAATGTAGACAAGTTTTATTAGCCACACACACTCATTTATTTTACCAATGACCATGACTGGGCTTTACCTAGGCACTGGCCAAAACATGCCACAAAATTGGAGATGTCTTAGAAGTCGAATGAGAAAACTACTTTCTTGCCTTCTTTCAATCTCAAATAAATAGCAGGGTACTGTGTGTGCTGAAAGGGAATCGTTTATGTTGGACTAAAACAGAGAAGGAAAAAAAGATGCAAAGGCCAGAATAAAAGTAGGCTAGATGCCTGGAAATAAATATGAATATATTAGAAAAATATTTCAAACTAAGGATGTGAAAAATGGAAAGCCCAAACCAAAACTAGGGAAGGAACCTAATATAATTCCATTTTAAGATCAAGAAGTGGCACAATACCAATCTCAAGCAGGGCAAATTGCTTCTGAGATCTGGGAAAATGGGAAAATTCTACTCCTTACCTGCCTTGACTCTTGAACCATTCCTTTGTTTTCTACAGATTTTCTCTGTAATTAGTCCCTAATCTTTTGCCTACAACTCCTGCAAGGGCAGGATGGTCATAATGCAACCTTCTTGTGAAGGAACAGCAATTACCTGTCAATTGACTTGCAGGATTGCATGTTTTGACTGTTTGAAATGAAGCAGAATTTAGGCCAGTAAAAGTAACCCTTCACCTTCACCAAGGACTTTCATTGCCAGCAGCACAAGGTTTTCACGCTTTAGCCAGAGGAATACTCTTGTCTGTCTGGGTTTGCCAGACAAACACCACCACCATCCATGGCAAAGGCACAGGGAGAAGGATGACAGCATGTGCCAGATGATGATTAATAAAAACATTCTTTATTCACTTCCTACCGCAAAATCTGGGAATACCTTTTCTTCTAAAGTTTCCATATCTTTACCATTAAGAAAATGAAGAAATATCAAACTAAACCTTTTAGTTGGCACATAGGCAGAAGACTATAAAAGGCTAAATGCTGCTATGAAACCATGACAAAATGAGGATCTTTCTGATATTCCACCTCTGTATTGCAATATATACTACCAGATAATTTTTTGCTGGTTTTGCTGTTTCATGATGAGCAATATCTCTCTTGAGGCTTCAAAATAAAGAACTAGGTCATCATGTTTATTATAATGCACCAGAAGAATAATGGTCTCTTAAACACAATGGAGTCTGAGAAGGTTCGTGACAGAAGGACCAAGAATCTTTGTTAAAAAATTATCAGAAAAGGCAAAAATAGAATGATTGCATAAAAAGATCAAAATCAAGAGCATGGACAAGAGGAACACTGAAAAGCCTAGGGAACAGAAAATGTACTAAACTGTAGATACTGAACCAAGGAAAAGAAAGTTACCTCCAAATGAAAAAAGTAAAAGTGGAGAAGAGACAACACAAAAAATATTATAGAGTATATTCAAAATATTATCATTTAAAACATCACATAATAAAGAGAGTTTTAAGAAAACACACATTAACAAGACCAAACACTGAGTGAGCAAGAAAACCCATCAAACCAGAAGCCAAACAGAAACAGAGAAATAGGCAAGTCAGAAGCAATGAATGGGGAGAAAATACATCAGATAGGTTAATAGAGAGAAGGGAAACAGGACTCTAGTCAAATACTGGAGACTTGTACTGTATATAGGACAAATTACATGACAGGCAAAGGAGCAATTAGTAGAAAATAAGCCTGTCATTTAATCCTAGGAGCTGGTTAGAACCCAAGCGGATGAGAAATGTGGTTTAAGTGGTTTCTCTAAGATCAGCATCCCAGAAGCCCAGCTAAAGAACATAAACAGAAAGATGGTGTCAATCACGCTTGTTGGAAGCAAAATGGCACAGGAATGGTTTAACTTAATCCCTGAGGGTTGAACATTGACTCTAACTTTATTTTCAGGTTTCAGCCTACATTTCAGAAAACCCCTCTGTTCCATTTGCTGCCCAGAGATTTTGACATTCCAGTTCTTAACTTTCTTCCTTTTTTCATAACTAAGAGGATCAGTGATCAAACCAAATCCAACAAATGTCAAAGGCATTCTTTCAAGGCCAGTATGTGGTCTCAAAACATCTCAGTTCTTGGCAATGACTACAAGCAAGAAGATTGGGCCTGAGACCAAATGATGATTATTATTTTTAGGGAAAGGTATTCGTATATTCATATTTAGTCATATGTTCCATCTAAGGAATCCTATTCAAAGGTTGGTTCTCATTCCAGTCGGCTACGCATCACAGACTCCCATGGGAACCTTGGAATTTCAGTGTTGTGCTTACTCACTGGAAAACTCTCTTCCACAGAGACATCTGGTGTCCCATACAACTGAACAGCAACATGGTTTTTTAATTTGGGGGGAGATGTTGCCCCAGCACTTCAGGCTCCACAGCTTGGGCTCACATTGGTAGGGAACACTACAGATAGAGGACAGAAATGCCTTTCACCAGCTACTCCTCTGCGTTTCACTGCTCTGTGAACTCTAGCTGCATTTTGTAAAAACAATTGTAAGTATTTAGTTATAAATTAAAAATAAACAGGAAGACCTTATCTGAGAAGACAGTCACAAGTAAGTGTGCATATATGTAAGTGCACATCAACAGCTGGTGATGTAGGATCTGTCAGCACAGTTGTGTCACTACATAGGATTTGCAATTTTATAGGTCTCAGAGCTGTTTATAAGCATTGTTAATGTTCAGGACCAAGAAAAGCAGGAGAAAAAAAGTCCTTCTCTTTTGAAAATATACCCTTTTCAGTGGTGGGGTTGGTTTAATGTAGCTGCACACTGAATTTTATGCTGGTTTAGGAGCATGTGCAAGACTAGACCAAAAACAATTTTAATAGGACACAGATAAATTATCAATGTAATCTTTCCCAAAACTAAAAGAAGGGGAAGGCCTGGTCCTTAGGCAGACTGCAGGCAAACTGCTATCCACAGCTATTACATCTCAGCTAATACAGAAGAGTCATTTTGAAATGTTGCTATCTCGTAAACAAGTCAGTGCAATTAAAACTGAGCCACATTTTTTGGCATTTTCTTATTTCCCGATTTCCATCTCCCATCGCCAGTGTTTCAGTTGTACATAGTGACTACTTTCCTGTACATGGACAGTACCACAAAATCCCTTTGTCTGTGCATTTGTTTCTGTAGGCTCACAGGGCTGGCTTTTTACACATCAGTGACAAATGTAATTTACAAAATGTTTCCTTTTTTCTGTCATTATTTATTTCCTAACACATTAGTGAATGTTATCCCCATCATCTTGGTAACAACATATCTGAAGTTGACATAGGAAGGCAGGAGAGACTGCCCTTACCACACAACTTTATTGATGTTTCTGCATCAACTGTGATTCTTGGCAATCCAGTTCATCTTTTCCCAGCCTTGGTCGATGAAGTCATACCCACGACCTGAACAAAGAGAGATTCAATTTCTCCTCACTTATGTTAGGTGGGCTTTTCAATGTTCTCTTAAGAGAAGTTGAGGCCTCCAGATGCCCTGTGAGAAACAAATTTATTTCCCCTACCATTTATAGCATCCATGTTCCTCATACTCCCTGAAGAAAAGACACAATACTGCTTGGGAACTTGGGATCCCAAAGGTAGATGTGTTTTACATTTCTCTGGTTCACTGAATACCTCAGGACTAGGGCTGCTGGTTAGGTTTCCTGTGGGAAGCAGGGCTCAGTGCCTTTGTCACTTCCACCTGCTTTCCCAGTAAAGCTAGAAGGAAGGTGGCTGGGATTTCATTTGTTTAGCATTCAACTTGCATGAGCTGTGTGCATGTCTGTCTGTCTGTCTGCTCAGGGACTCACCAGACAATTCTCCCCCATCCAGTAATTTTGAAGCCATTGGATAATCTCAGTTAAATTTGATGCAAGACTGCAGCCCTCTCTGAAGTGTTTCTACAACATAGAGACTGGTCCTTGACCACATTGTACAGGATCACATCAGCTTTCACTACAGGGCATAGTCTTTGAGGGCACTTCTGCCCTTCTCCATCTCGATGTCTCCTACCCTCTTTGTGCTAGGTGGGAGGCTGATAATGGATACAGGATTTGTCCAGCTTCCCAAGAGATGGGTGTAGAGATGCAGTTGGTGTCCCCAGGAAGAAACAGGCTGCAGACCATCACAGTTATTTCTGTGCCAGGTCCTCACCTCCGTTAGCTCCAGGCCATCTGCTTTGGAGTCTATACCTGTCACCAGCTTCCCCTTATCTTCACCTATGGTCGCTGTCACCATAAAATATGAATATGTATTCATTTCCCCTTCCTTTCTAAGAAGCCCAGAACAAAAGGGAGTCCCGCCTTAATATTTTTTTAATGCTGCTGGGATTGTCACAGGTCAACACCATGCTGTTGTAGGTACAATCGTTCAGTGTTATGCAAAAAAATGTTCACTCTTCCACCAAACCATTTTTATCAAGTATGAAACATTTGTGAGTTAAGTTTGACAGCTTACAATGGAAGACAATAAAAATTAATAGTCCTGACTTTTCTTCTGAGGTGTCAACAAAATTTATTTTATTATGGCAAAGTTTTCCTTTCAACAGTTTTTCCTTTATTTCATTTTAACTTTTGGATTATAATTTCAGCATTATATTTCTATATATATTCCATTTTTTTATATTGCAGCTTTGACCTTATCCAAGTGAAATAACACAATAGCTGTAAACATAGCATTTTCTGGAGCAACAGACCTATAACTCACTTATAAACTGTCCTTATAAACTATATTCTGTAGACCTTAGCAAATAATAGAATTAGTAGTCTGGGACTGAGCCAAAAAAGTTAAAAAAGAAATTTCATTCAGGCCAAATCAAAACAGAAACTGACATTACAAAACTAAATTTAAAATTAAGTGGGCTATTAGAAGAAACAAAGTTTTTCATTTTATTTTAAGGATGTTAATGTCTCTGCCCTTAGATATCTTATTAGCCATTGATTTGCCCTATTCAGCCCAGCATCATAAGTGGTTTCTGTCCAAGGAAAACCTTTTTTTTTTTTTGTGGATATAACGGGAAAAGACCTTCCTGGCTCGGACTGTGTCCTACAGGAACACTTTTTCAGTGCCTCGCTTGTCAGACAAGACCTCTGGGTGTATTGGAGACATCCAAGCATGGGCTAGAATGGCCCTGTTTGGGTTTTGTTTTTTTTTTCCTTCTCTCATTTTTAAACTTGTATGGGAGCACTGAGCGGTACTCGTTTCATATAAGCTCTGGCCTGCCACCACCTTCAGTGCCTTCATCATCCTTGGTCAGAAAACCACATCTACTTGAAATGACAGATTTTGTGAGTGAGGACACAAGTGGCAGTTATCAAGCATCAGATCCTGTGAAAAAGGAGGTTTAGAATCTTCCCAGGTCCTAAAGTGACTTGCCCATCACCAGAAATCCTTCAGTCTCTGTAGATAGCCACATGGCAGCTTGGTCTAGTTGCTGGTGTTGCTTTGACCAGCAGAAGAGTGGGACTTGCTTGAAAATTAAGTTCCTGAGGGAAAAATAAAAAACAGAGGCAGAAATGAAAATCTAAAAGGTTTGTTTTCACAGGAAAATGTTGCCAATACAACAACAAAACTGAGTAATTCCCTAAGCACTGATGCTAACAAGCCCCCAGTTGTCCATGTTTTCCTGTCTCAAGACCAAATTCACTGTTGTCCCCCAAATTCTAAATGTCTCATAGAATTACTTTGCAGTTTTGGAGAGCTGTAATATTACTTTCTTGTGTGGGTTTCTGGTTTCTAATAAGTACAGGTTGACAGGAATGTCAAGAGGTCTTGCCCTCTCCTCCACCTGGCTGCTTACCTTCAGGAAGATCACAAGAACTTTTTGGAGTTTCCATCACATTTTGTGCAACTAGCTAGGGAAGTGGGCTAAAAACAGCAGCAGATGCCAGGAGTCCTAATGCTCTCCTTTCCTTTGCTCCTATTGCTGCTTGGACTGCAACATAATACTAAGCACTAAGAATAAGCTTGAACAACATCTGTCTGATTCAGGCAGTCCTCTTGGTGAATATGAAGTATAATCCTCTTTATTTTTATGTTCTTTTCTGGCTTTCCTGGTTCTGATTCTCAGCCTTCTACAAGATAGATCATCCTTCTTCTCTTGTCTTGCTGGCTCAGCACCACATAACTAAAAAGACAGGTTTTTGCATTTGCCATTATCTTATTGAAATATTTTACTAAAACTAGGAAAAGTTTTGTATTCCCTGAGATGCTGAAATCAAGGGTTAGAGTTTGTCTTCTGCACGACATTCAAATCCAATTCAAATTTTCTTGAATGCTTTCTTTTCTCCTGAGACCCACCTGAACATTGCTATGAAAAACACCTCCTATAAATGGCCCTTGAAGTTGAGAAACAACTTCACCATTGTGCTCCTCTAGCTACCAGGTTCTCTTCCCACAAAAATAATTGTAGATTTTTATTGTTTATTTGACAGTGCCCAGGAGGGAACAAAATGCTTCACAATACTAATAAGAATAGCCAAATTACTGCCTGTAGCAGTTCAGAAGCATGGCGTGGTGATGGGGATGACAATAGAATAGGGTAACACAGTGGGAAGGAAAAATCAAGTATAAACAGTGAGACCATGCTGCTGTTTCCTGAGACTTGCTGTGCAGCATGAAGGGGCAGAAAATCAAACATTTCTAAACTATGAAACATAGTATACCACTTTCTTGGACGCAGATTTTCTTTCATAAAATCTAGATTTTTAAAAAAGTCAAAATTAAAAAAGAAATTGTCACCAGCTCAGAAAAGTATTTTGACTTCAATGGCACCCTGATCACATGAACTATTATCTTTTTCCAGAATGATAATAGGTATTGAATAAAGTCTGAGCCAATGACTAGTGTGAAAATACTGTCATCGGAAATGTTTTATTTCTCAAATATTTTACCATTTCTAGAATATTAATTAATTACTGAAGTTTTCCCCCTCAATTTTTCTAAAATAGTTTTCAAATAGACCTGTTGTTGTTGCTTAGCAAACTCTAGACAGAAAAATATAAGAAGCCCTCTTTGAAGAAAAATGTTGTGATTTCAATAGATTTTAATGCTATTCTACTAATGAAAGAAGTGTTTGCAGAAACTACTTTAGGCTCGTCACATCCCTAGTCTGGCTTGGGAAAACAAGTCTAGGAAGCTCTTTATTTTCATCTATTTTTCTAAGTGAAAACTGCACCATTGACTTCATAAGATTTAAAACTTGCTGTGGTGTGAGCCACAAGACTTTCTGCAGCTAGTTATAGTGTTATTTCAGTCTGAAACGCCACCAAAAATAACTAGCACAAACTCATTATTTTTAAAGAAAACAAACTTATTTTTGTAGAAATTCAGATTACATACATTTTTGCATTGACTTGTAATATCAGTTGAGGGCAGTGCTAAAAATCAAAAATCCTTTAAAAATATTTGCCTTCTTCCTGTAACAGATTTGATTAATCTATGTAGTAAGCCAACGTGGATTTCTTCAAAGAATAGAATTCTAATTGTTATTATTCATATAGCAATGGCCAGTGATTTTCGAACCTTGGGGATGTTAAGTAATGTGCGAGGGAGAGAGATGCTGCTCCAAAGCATTACAGTTTGAGATGAACAAGCAGCACAAAGGATAGGTGGTGGGGAAAAGACACAGAGCAAGGAGTGATCTATACAAGACATGCAAATGAAACAAGATGAAATTAAAATCTTAACACCTCACTGCAATGCCT
Source organism: Orthonyx spaldingii (assembly GCA_013397795.1). Lineage (NCBI taxonomy): Eukaryota > Metazoa > Chordata > Aves > Passeriformes > Orthonychidae > Orthonyx > Orthonyx spaldingii. The sequence continues at coordinate 567,990 of VZTJ01001360.1, forward strand.
TGCCCAAGCAGACGAATCATCGGTATGGCGATGGCACAATGTCAAGGCTGAAATTCTAGCACAATCAGTGGCAGATTTTCTCAACAGTTTCAGACTAAGAATTAAAATCATTTTGAAGACCCCACCAGGAGTAATGTGCTCAGCTCTGGGGCCCTCCCAGCATAACAGACACGGACCCCCTTGAGTGAGTCCAGAGGAGGGACATAAAAATGATCACAGAGATGGAACACCTCTCCTATGAAGACAGACTGAGTGAGCTGAGGTTGTTCAGCATGGAGAAGAGAAAGCTCTGGGAAGACCTTATAGCAGCCTTCCAATACCTAAAGGGGGCCTAAAAAGGAAGATGGGAAGGGATTCTCCATCAGGGAGTACAGTGATAGGAAAATGTGTAACAGTTTTAAACTGAAAGTTAGTTTAGATGAGATATTAGGAAGAAATTTTTTACCATGTGGGTGGTGAGACACTGGAACAGGTGGCTCAAAGATGCGGATGCCCCATCCCTGGAAATGTTCAAGGCCAGGTTGGATGGAGCTTTGAGTAACCTGGTGTAGTTGAAGGTGTCCTTGCCCACAGCAGGGTGGTTGGAACTAGATGATCTTTCAGATTCTTTCCAATCCAAACTATTCTATGATTCTAAAAGGGATTTGAAGGCTATGGCTCTTTACCAAAGTCATTGTCAAAGTTCCTACTGACTGAGTGACCAAGGTCTTGTATTTCAACTCTAGGCAACATGTGCCTGCTCCCAGAACTTAACTCTTTTTGCAGTTTTCTTCTAGAGTTACTGAAAAACTTTCATCAATACTCTGTGAGCCTACTTCTAGTTTCTCAAGTTGTCTACATTTGAAGTTATGGAAAAATTTCAACACACAGAAAGAAATCTTCTAAACATGCCCAGTCAGGCTTTGTTAAATAATGAGCTCCTGTGAATTCAGCTTCTTAATATAAGGCACAAGTTAACGTACGTACAAATATATTTAATTATCCTAAACTGCTGTGTTCTGACGTCTGTGAGATACATTCTAAACACACTGACACAAATTTTTCAGTTCTATTTTAGTGATGCACTCTTTGTGAATAAAATATACAACAAAATCTAAACACTGGCTTAGAATCTCTTGTTAGAAGCTGCCTTCAGATTCTAGATTCAGAGAGATGGAGATTCCAGCAGAGCAAAAGACTTATTATAGTCAGAAGTAAGTCAAATTTGAACAGATTCAATTATTCACTTGAAATAAAATTGATTGCATAAGTAATGACTTATTTTCACTGTGAACGCCTTATGGACTAACGGACTAGTTCATTATTAATATTTTACTCATAAATATTCACAGAATAATCAGGACAATCTTCAGATTCAGAATGTTTACCAGATGTTCTCTCTGACCACTTTTTGTTGTTATTTATGCTGTGTGATTAGCCACTCAAACCATATGGCATTGTTTCTAGTCCCTGAATCAGTGACAAATGCTTAGATCTGGATAGTGATGAAAACAAATGAAATGAATCTTCAAATGAAAAATTCATGTCCCAAAAACCTTTTCTTTTTCATGAATTGTGAATATTTTCACCCATTCCACATGGAAATCCAAGTAATGATGAATAACACATAATACATAAATTAATCCTCGGGCATTACTTTTTCTGAAAGATTTCACAGACCATTCTTTTCTCATTTGACAAGCTCCAGCTTTTCCATGGGCTCCAAATTTTAATGACAGCTACATTGTTTGGACTTTGGTTGCTATCATCATCGTTATTATTATTATTAGCCTTTGAACTTGTTATTTCTTCAATTAATTCAATATATTGATTCAATCAACATATTTACTTTTCAAAACATGCTTTCAAATAAATATTTCTGGGCGAGGCAGACATATTGGCTCATTTCTTTAAGAAAACAAATACCATTTTAGGAATATTAGGGGGAAAGCCATATAAATTGGCACTTTTCTTAAAGATTTCTGCACATAGCAGCACATTTTTTCACAGTTATATAAAAGTCAACTTTACTTGAACATTTCTGAGAAAACTAACACTTTTCTTCAATATCTGGAAATGATTCCTACATAAAACCAATGTGTCTCAAACCTCCAAAGTTTAAGACTATTAAAAACATAGTCCACATGGCATATTTCATAATACTAGTCTGTTCTATTCATACCTGTTGCATCAGTCATCATCTTGATATCTAAACGCACAAAGTTTAAAAAAATTCTTTTCCTATTAAAAAAAAATTAAAATCTGACTTCTTAAAGACCACAGAAATTTGCCTCACATAATGAGCAAAAATTTGGTCTAGTCTCAGAAATCTTTAAATATGAACTGAGAGAAAACATAAAAATACAGCTACTGTTTAAATTTATAATTTTGCTGTCTGCAAATTGACGAGGAACTTGAAGGACACAAAAGTTCCATCAGTTTGGATTGAAATACGCTTTAACCCATGCAAATATAAGGTGGTATGTGTAGGAAGAGTGACATGAAACAGTAATTGAATGAGAGCATCTCCTGTGAGAGACAGTGATAGGAAGGGTCTTAGGACATATGATGTGGAAGAGCTGATCTGACTGTCACGGTTGTCCCTTCTCCACGTAAAATTCTGTGAAGCTGCAAAATACAGGAGACCCAATCCGGGCACCAAACAGCAACAGAATCTGAAGTTTGACCAGCCTTTCCACAGGCAGTAGGTTTCTGACATTATTCATTCATCAAAAACTCAGCCTTTTTCTTCCATCATTCTAGTATTTCATAACAAAAATGCCATTTCAAAATGAGCAATGTTTTTGAACAGAAATAGTAGAAGGGAGTCCTGGTCTTCAGTAGTGTTTTTCCTTCTTGAATCAGACTCTTGTTGCTATGCTGTAGTCACATATTTAGAAGGGTTGCATTAGCTACTGTAACTGAGGAATGCTTCAGGAATTATCCACTGTGACTGACAAATCTCAGACCATGTTTTTCATGCATGGCTTCTAGAAAACAAAGATATTCACAACCTTCTGGCATGTGTTTTTCAGAATTATGGAAAACATTTACAAGGTTTCTGTGGCATCACCAAGTGGTGCATTTATGTAACAACTATGCACAGCCTGATATACCCCACCAGAACTGGATTTACCAGGCATGAACGATCCATGCAGATCCATGCATTCATTATGAACTTAATTGTGGTTTCCACATGTACAGCAGCCAGACTGGAGCTACTTTACCTGCATAATAGCATCCAACCTGCTAGAAGCTACGAAACATACAGCGGATCATAGGTAAGAGTAAATTATGCCCAAAATTCACATAAATAAAACTACTGAGTGGGTAAAAGGATTCAAGAAAAAACAGACATATAATACTTCTAGTGTAGATTACATATTTTACTGTAGGTCTGGATTCCTCACTGACAGTCCTGAATTTGACTCCAAGGATCAGCCTCCCATGAGTCAGGCAAATCTGAATCAGCATTTATTTCTATGCACATATACATGCACCCCAAAAACATTAGAAATGTGTAGGATGTGATACTTTAATGTATAAGAGATACTGATAATCCTGAATGTTCAGAAAACTTTCTGGTCTGCCAACGATAAGGAGAGTGAGGAAAAGAGAAGAGTGACAAAGAAACGAGAAACAGAAAGGAGCAAGGCAAAGTAGAGAGAAAAGAAGAGAAAAGAAGAGAAAAGGAGAAGTGAGAAAAGAAGAGAAAAATCCTAGTCCTTCACATAAAACAGATATTTTCAGGATGCACGAAAATGCCTGATGACATTGCTCGTTTGGAAGAACTGTTTCTCGTTATATCCCAGAACATTTCTCCTACTACTTCCAGTGCTGGTTCAACTCAGTCACTTCGCTCTGGAGAGAACCATATGTTTTGGATAAAAAATCCACAGTGGTCTTTCAGTGCTTTTCACCACTTCTGCAGTACTCCAACCATTTGTTTGTGTTCTCATTTAACTGGCTTCATTCCTCTGAACCCATTGAGTGCTGTTATGTACCTTTGTTGCATTTTAAATGAATTTTGAATACTTCAAATAGATGAAGAACCTGAGATGAGACTGTCTGACCTATCTGTCAATAGCGTGAAATAAACTTCTTGGTTGCACTTCTGGCTCTCTCCTTTTCTTCCACCTCTTCCAGCCTTTGAGCAGCATATGGATCACACACACCCTGACTGATCACCATCCAAATTCAGCCCTTCTGGAGGCTCAAGTTTTTATGAAATTGCACCAGAGGATGAAGCCGGCTGGCTGCACACAGAACATAAAACAAATTAAGCCAAGAAAAAAACTGGTAAGGAAATTTGATGTAACAAAAAATTCCTTAGTGTACACAGTAACATCTATAACTTCCTTTCCTATTGGAGTTAAAGACAAATATAGTACAGAAGGATGGTTATTCATCACTTCCATCAACAGCAATTTTTGTGCTACTACATTTGCAGTAGCACAAGTCATACTTAGACTGGAGAATATTCAGGCCTTGCAGCATCAGTCAGGAGGACGAATCAGGCAATGTGCTCACATATGAAGCTGCAAAATTAAACTAGACGAGGAGATGGAGCAGGACGCTATTGCCTAGATGCATATAAATACTCTGCTGAAAATCAAAGGTGATACTTTTTCTTCTAAGCGTAGAAGACTCCTAGAAGTATATCTCATTCTTGTGATGAAACTGGAGGTCTTCCACGTATGGTCTGAATTTCACGCACAAGTCTGCTTTGAACTAAGGGAGTGGAAGGGTTATATTTTTTTTATAATATGTATGTCTCCAAATTCAGTTTCTTCTGGAAATAGCAAATACACATAAATAAATAACTGCAATTTATTTGCACTTGCATTGCATCATAAAATCTTTTTAGGAATCACTATCTCGTCACTACCTAGATTTCTAAGAGAGGAAGTTTCCATGACCAAGGCAACTTATACTCCATGTTTGAGAGGAAGTGGAGAACTGTCATGCATTAGAATATTATTTCATTTGTATAAGGACCTCCAGACCATTTACTAAATATTTGGGGGAGGGGGGTAGGGGCAATTTCCATTATTATTTCAACAGAAATCCATTTCTTAATTTATGTATTTTCTTCAGGGCACCATGTCAATGACCTGACACCAGAAAACACACATCTACCAACACAGCCACACAAATTTCAAATAGTTAGCTAGAAATTACTTATAACCATTTCAGAGGTTTGATTTCAATTATATCCTTTGGGATTCTCAGCTATCATTGCACATTTTGAAAAATGAAACTAGCAACTGTAATCCAACCCTTTTATCTCTGTTTACACACTTTAAAAAACATGAACAACATTCGCAAAGCATGGAAAGGGAAAAAGAAACTTACAAAAATGAAGTTGAAGAGAATGACAAAACAAAATCAAACACTTCAGATAAAAGAAGAGCAGAAGATCAAGTTTATGTCTTTAGTTTTGCAAAGGATTATTCCCCGATGTACAGCTTTTCTTAGAATTGAATCTGAAAATAAGAATATCCAGGGCAGTCATGCAGTTTTATAAAGTAATATCTATAAGCTATCAATGTGTTTCCATCTTTGCAAGATAAAGAATTTTCTATTTGTTGAAGCTACAACTAAAAAAAACTGAAATTCCAGTAAGCTTCAAATTAAAATAATTATATTTTGTATCCTATTTTAAAACATTTGCCAGCCTAAAACAAGATTCAGTTTATTTATCTCTTCTTCAGGGGTCTCACTGTTCTTCAAAGGTCTCACTGTTTTGTTGCCAGAAAACATCTTCTCATTTCTATTCTGAGGCCAGTGGCAATGAAGTGTTCAACCCTAACACGCTTGCATGGCACATCATAGAAAATGTGTTACATGGTCCATACCAACAACCATCAACAGTGCAACAGCAGAGAACTCCTTCCTGTCTGGAAGTAACAAGGAACATGAAGATTAAATTCTGTCTCCCTCCACCCAGATGGTGTCTCAGTGGGCTAGGCTCAGGCAGACTCACAGAACAGCAATGAGACCTACAAACTCCATTGGTCAGGATGCAACCCAACCCTGAGCATAAAGAGGCAGGACTGTTAATACAGACTATAAAATTTCTTGTAATCAAAGAGAGACGATACATTCCTCCCATTTACTTATTTTATGCAGGTCAAAGTTGTACTGACTGTTCTGGAGTGGCTTCGGTTCAGAATAAAACTCATGTTACATCTAGACCAAGGCAATCCCCACAGTCTCACAATACATAATTTTGTAAAAAAAAATCTGCTCTTAATATTTGCAAAACTTAAAAATAAGTTTCTCTTTTTAAAAAATGAGCTCATGGAATAGCTGTGTTCAAGAAGTCTACAAATGCACCAGGCGTGGACCAGTCTCATATCTGTGACACTGTGTGTGCCTGGTACACCACAAGGTTTCCTGCAGGACACTGTTATTGCTTCCACTAAGTTACCAAGACACAATTAGTTTTGTGACAGCTTGGTAAACTTGGTGATGTGGGATATTTAAGCAGTATTTGGAGTTTTCTGTTGGACATTTCATTCTGTTACTGTTATTGTTGGCATATTTACTGTTTAGGCATTTTTAACTGCCTTCTGTCAACTACTAAGTCTAAATAATTTAATTTCTTTCTGGAATTATATTTCCAGTGAAACCAAACCGTGTGCATGCCATCTGATTAAAAAAAGAAAAAAACAGGAAAAAAAACCCAAGAAAGCCCAAGCTTCTAGCAAAAGTAAAGAACCAGGCTTAAAAGGGGAAAAAATGCTGACAGCTTTCTTGCTTTGAGGTCCTGTCTTTCCCATGCAAACTCTTTTTCTTCCCCAAGACTTTGGCCTTCCCCATCAAAGAAAGATTTGGATGTTTTTCCCTTTGAATTCTTATGAACTCGGTGTTTATCCATTGGAAAACTATCCTGAGAAATGGACTAACTTATCTTACTTCCCTCTTATCTTTCACACTTTTCACGTGCTATTTCTGAGAACAGACTCAGGGTCTAACCCAGTCACTAGGTTTTGAGCCAGGCTGAAACGCCAGATTGCTATAGAAGCAGTCATCAGCCACTGCATAAGCAAAGGGTGGACCAGTTTTTATCACAAAGCAGCCCTCTCACATCAGCAATCCTCTGTTGAAACACCGATTGCTAACCACGACGTCTGGAACACAGTCTCTGATTTTAGGAAAGCTCCGGACAAAACAAAGTCATTTCTTTCCCAGAGACTGGACGACTCAAACCACTAGAATGAGGCAGTACTGTGGTTTCATGTTGCATGATTGTAATTAGAGTGCAGATTGATAGTTACTTCATTATCATCCTTCAAATCCTTCCTTAAGCCAACAAAAAAAGGAAAAAAGTGGCAATTCTATTACGATTGCTTACAAAGCTAAGTCATACCTTCTCATTCCTGCTCAGTCTGCATCCATCTGTTGCCTCATACTAAGAAGCTCTTTATTCCATATTTGTAACGTGCCTATTAAAATGGGATCCAGATCCACAACTGACTGCCCTGAGCATCACAACAAGTTGAAGGCATGTCAGCATCAGGCTTCCCGGGTTCAAAAGGCTGATAATCTGAAAGCATCTTTTAAGGTTACCTCACAGCTGATCTCATAAAATGAGTGGGTTTACATTTCCATGGAACAAAAAGAGTACATGACCTATCGTACTGTTTTTGATGCATTCAGCAAACAAATGCATTGTCTCGAATAATGCCATCAGCCATGCCATGGCTGTCTATGTTGGCAGACTCTGCTGTACAGATGTTCCCCTTTTTGCTAACACCACCACACCCATGATGAAAGAGGCAGCCAGCACACATCAGGTGGCTGTCAGATGGGACAAGATAATGGCAGAGTTTGTGAAACAAGACCACTATCCTCAGGTCTGCAACACAAGTGGCCCCCAAAACCTCTAGATACAGTACCACCATTATTCCTGTCAGCAGCATGTTACTCACACTGGGAGAAGGAAAGAGAGCCTGAGCCCAGGTTTCTCCCATATAATTAGGAAAAATTGAGGAGAATTTGCTGAAGTAAAGGATTTAGTACTCAGGCAATGCTAATGAAGCTCAAGGTATGAGCTTCCATTACTTTTGTTAAGAGCTTATCAGAAAACTTATTACAAGTTGAAAAGCCTACCCTATGTTAGTCATCCTGAGTTTGTCCTTCACAGTCACTGGAGGCAGAAGACGGTGCTCTGGTCCTGGTGCTGCTAATACATCATTATCAGCTCTTCCCAGAGGAAAACAATATCAGCAATGGCTGATGATGATGTGTTTGCTCTGCTTTACTATATTGTGCTTCCCTAACAAACATACTTCTCTCAGAAATTAATTTTTCTCAGCCTCCATACCTTTTTTTAATCTGGGAGGTGTGGATTTGTGATTAGCCACAGAAGGAGCTATCACAGTCAGTGGAACACCATGTTCCCGAGGTCGGGACCCAGTAAAAAACCCAGTAAAAAACAACCCAGCATCTGGAAGGGTCTCTTTTCCAATGCTGGTATTTCATTCCATTTGATTCTTTTCTGGAAACCATGGTCTCTTGCATATTTTTAAGTCCTGGGAAAAACCAATCCAGCTTGTTCCTGAAATAACTCCAGCTCTATTATGGCAAAGAAAGAAGTCAGGGATTTGTTTTTCTTTCTCTCCTGGTTTGTTATTTAGCGCTTTTTGAGAGACATGCATGTGGCAAACATCAAATTAAAATACAATCAGTCTCAACACTGTATTGACAGTGAAGACAATGCTTTCCTTCATACTCATTTGAAGATGGCTTATGTCTGTAACAATATATGTCTGTCACATCACTACATGCAGAACTACGTGCACTGCCTTTAAAAATGTACAGGGAACAGAATGAAACACTTGTAATCAAGTTTAGTTTCCTGCAAAACTGCAAAATTACATTGGAACAGATATGTGTATTGAGATGCAGATGTATACAATTAAGCACTAAAAGGATAATAAAAAAGTTGTGGTTGAATCCAATAAAAAAGATTTGAAAAACACTGAAGGTTGCTCATAATATATCTTGAAAACAGTACCTAAACCTGAATTAATCTGTGAAAATTTGCTCCTTCACTGAAAAGCTGTAGCTTTGCCTCCCATCCTTGTATAAAAGGCTTGAAATTTGGCAGCATGCCTGCACACCAGGTAGGAAAGGTAAGTCCAAGAAAAGCTGCCCAAATCAGGCTAAGATTCTGAAGAAAAAAAGAAGAGGCAAATGCAAATACTTGTTAGTGTTTGGCAGCAAAACTATCCCAAGATGTATTTCACTGAGCATGATTCACTGGGGATTGATCAGGCTTGGTCAGGACTTTACATGCAATTACTCTTATAACCTCTGTCTGCAGCCCACCATGGAGACAGACACAAGGAACAACCAGAGGGAATTGTTCCTTCCTGTTTTCTCTCTGGACATTTAATTTAACCCCTATCATGCCATTCAGATTTGTCAAAAAAATTTAAACCAACCAAATAATCCGAGGTCTGTTTCATTCTACGAAAGCTTCATCTTTCCAGCAAGTCAAAGAACCTCTTATTTGATGCTATTGTGGTGAGAAAAAAGGTTTCAAGTAACCCAATCCTAAATTACAATGGAGATTACCTCTACAACTCATTCTTCTAACATAAATTTAATTTGGCTAATGACTCACAGTAAAGCCCTCCCTATTTACAAAATACATTCCTGAAGTAGAATATCATTTTACACTCACCAAAACACAAAACATGTTCCCTAGGGAGGTTTTGTCCATGGCAGAAAATGTTGAAAAATGTTGTGATATTTTTTGAAACCTTCTAAATTTGACTTAAACACAGAAAGACTGGGAAGATAACTTGCACAAATTATGCTGGTTTTATTTTAAATACCATTTTTGTAATGTGAAGGTGGTGTTGTCTGGGTTTTATTTTTTCTTTTTTTTTTTTTTTTTTTGATGCTACTAAATGAAAGCTTGCACTGTGTAAACAGTAAGGATACATATTTACTTTACTTCTTGAAATACCAGGTGAATTTTTTATTTCTTAAAGACAGCAGCCAAGCTGAGAAATGGCATTTCCCAAGAGCTGAGCTACTGCACACTGAACACTAGAACTCTGCTCTGTTCCAGTCCAAGGAAGTCTCCACCTGGAATCAGAACAAATGTATTGGAAATAGTTTTTTCAGAACTTCTTCGTGAGAACAAGTTCCTGACAAGATTATTAATTTTGTTGCATTTTTTTATTAGACATATTCTTTAATTTTTCAAGATTCTTGGGCAATTTTAACTTACCTGGAACAGATAGAATATTATTGATATAAGGGCATGAAGGGGAATGTATGCCAAGAACTTTACATAAACTGGTCCCCATTTTTTTTTCCCAGTAAAGCCGAGTCAGTTATTTTATGTGAAAAGCAGAGCAAAATATGCACAAGTGCCAGAGAGCAGCTGACATGCACTGAGATCCCATATTGACATACCTCAATGTAATGCCCCCATGTGTCCCAAAACTCATGTACATGTGTATCTCCTGAGCTGTGTGGATTGATGCAGTTTGCAGAAAGCCCCTGGAAGATCAGTAACTGACCAGAGACAAATTTCTGTCTCGCTCTTTCTTCTCTGTTACAGCATGCAGGAACCTTGCCCCACACACATAAATTCCCTGAAACCAGCTCCCCTGGATGACAGACCTTACTGGGAATGACAAAGGAGAAGAATAAGCATTCCCCTTACCAACTGATGAAAACATCTGCATCGGAACTTAATAATTAAACCAGAATAATAGAAATGCACTACATTAAATCTGAAGTGCCCCTATCCTTGTATTACTTAAGACACTGTCAAACACAGCTGGCTAGTATTTATTAGCTGATGAGAGGTTAGCCAGGGCAGTTTTAGATTCTTTTCAAAGTGAAATTGATTGTCATAATTATTTATTTAGCCAAATAGTACCCATCAATATTTATGAATGACAGGAAAGTAATGTAGACTTACTTTTGAATAAATTAGAGGACTAATCTGTGGTAGTTACATAATGCAGAAATGACCTGCTTGACCTGTAGTTATATTTTTCAAATTGCTTTCCCAGAGTGAGCAGCCTGTACAGAGAAAAGAAAATAGGCAGACCTGTAGAACAGTATAATGTCTCATTACATGTAAGGAATATAATGTAAAATATCAGTTTAAACGGAACCAAATAATGCAGTCAATTAGTTCATGGTCATTTTATAAAATAAATACTAAACTGCTGTGTCCAATATCTCCTTTGCACACAGTGCATTTCGGCAGGAGATGTGATGCTGCAAAGGGAAAGGATCAAAAATAGCCAAGGGGATTTGCTGCCTGCAGGCTACCAGTCTGCAGGCACAGGGACGTTCAACAGGCACTGACCATAAGCAAAATAACCAAGATGTGTGTCTGTGGTAGAAGTCATCTCAATGACTTCTGGAAATCAGAGCATTCTTAAGATGTGTTCATACTTCTGGGAATGTTGCTGAAATTTATATTGTTATCAAAAATTTAGGAGAACTGAATGTTAACTCTTTTATGTTTAAACATTCACAATATTTGCTGATTATATTTTCCCATACTTGATAAATTTTTCACAATCTCTTCCAGTACATGAACTCAGGGACATCAGCTGAGAGGAGGAAGGGATGGGCTGACACCAATGAAATGAAAATGGTTTTTCACACATTAGGTTGTTCTGCTGCAGAAGTCTGTTCTGCAATATATTGAGTTAAAGCAGACATGAGCTTGGTCCTACTGGGCCAAGCCAAGGGGCTGTATGGGGCAGCATCCTGCCTCCAGCAGGGACTCCAGCCTGAAAAAGGAGTAAGACCCAACATAGCTGTTCTTACCTGCTTAGGTGACCCCTCCCTGCTGGCCTGAGTCCTTTTTATTTGGACACTTTCATTGAAAGTATATCCAAATGAGACTTTAGTACGATCTCCTGTATACTCAAGTCATCACAACTTACTCGAACATCTTTAGTAAATCTGGAAACTTCAACTAATTTATTTCCTTCTTCAAGAAATTACAAGTAAAATGAACGGAGCAAGTGGGAAAGGGCCTGGACAAGCTTTGTAGACAAGACTTCTACAAAGGTAAAAAAACTGACCACAAAAAAGATCAGTTCATAACAGAAACTATGTTATACCTATGTTAGTATACTGTTATACTAAACAGATGAAAAATCACATCGAGATCGCTGACAACGTGCTGAAGAGATGGCCAGGAGTTGGGGTGGCCAGGAGATAAGATGGCTTGTCAGCTTTGTGTGATGAAAAGAAAAGAAATGCCTCAGTCAGGCAGCAAAGCCAATGGGGTTTGTTGCACAGTCTCGGGGGATTCATGAATCTGGCCCAGCAGCCAGACCTTGGTACTCTGGAGAAACATAAAACAGAAAAACAAAACAAAAAAGTCAGCAAAGAGAGTGCATATCAACACAACTAGGGCTTCTTGGTGAACAGCTTTTCCTTACCTCGTTCAAGACCTGAAGCTGCTATTTTGCTCCTCAGCACAATTAAAGTTTGCCCTGTGAAACAGCCATTGCTTGATCACCTGTGACACACATTTGCAAACATGACCACAGGCACATAAGATTTCTGAAGCCAAGGACAAACCCTCTCTTACCCTGGCTTACATACCCAAAACTTGTTATCATTCTACAGCAACAGCCAACACAACAGGGTTTTTAAATAATATTTGTCTGATTTAAACTTTGCACAACATCTGCTGAATCCTTCAATCCTGAGAGAGAATGGGAGAAGAATATTCCCAATGCTATGGTTTAGCCCCTGTTGAACTGAGACAAAATCATCACTTGTTTAATTTTTGGGACTGGCAAGAAACCTTGGCTATGTTAAATCAGTGAAAACACTGCTGTTGGCTTGAGAGGGCTTAGCATCTATGAATATACTGTTCAAAGCTGGGATAGGGAGAAAAAGCTGTAAAATGCAGACAGCAAGGAGTTCTGCAGTACAACTGGACCTGGTCCTTCTAGAAAAACATGTGTGTTTTCCCCAGCCTCACAGGGTCCACAACCAGGGTTCGCCAAGGTGCTTAGACCTTGATCCATACGGCAGACCAGAGCTGGAACTCAGCCCTCTTCCTCTTTCCAGCCACTGTCTCGCTCTTGGCCTTCCTCTACTGCCTCCCACTCAGCCTGTACCACTGCCACTATCCCAAAAGTATGGCATTCACTCAGGGGAAAGGGTGCAAGATTTCACCCCAGTAAATCAGCATATTTTTCTCTAGCCTCCTGCCTGGAAACAATTGCCCAGGAATCATATAAAAATGTTGAAAATTCCAGTTTTTCTGTCACCTTCCTACAAAAACAAACAAAAAAAAGTAATCAAAAATCTTGAGGCCAATGCCCAGCATGGAAAATGTCAGACAAAATGGTTAAAATTTAACAAATTTGTTTATGTTTAAGAAGGGGACCTTGTAAGAGAGAGTACCAAGGAGCCTCACACACCACTGAAGTGTGTCCAGGTTTGAGCTTCACTGGAAAGTCATTTGGTATTGCCAGTGGCTTGCAAAGCAAAGAAAGGATGCCCATCCTTTCTGCATATGAAACTGCTCTATTGGGGTAAACTCCACTTGGGAGGGGGCAGCCAGAAATTTGGTGACATAACAGGAACCAGGTTCAAAGACTCTTACAGGATACAAGAGGAATACCAGTTGCACCAGGGACCTTGGCTTGGATCAAGCTTTTGTTGACCACACGTTGAAATCTCCTGCTGAGATTGGCAGATGCTGCTGAATTGATCATTGCTGGCTGATGGGAGTATGACACCATTCAGTCCCACAGCCTCCTTCTGCGCTCCTGCTGTGTGCTTGGTGGTATTTTGACCTGATTTGGGATGTAAGTGGGTTCTAGGCAAAGATCTGAGCAGTTTTCACACCTGCTAAGTGTGGTTATTGATGGCTTTTCTCCATTTCTCTTTTGCCTTCACACACAGGCAGAGAAAGTGTACTGTCTTTGTTTTATCTGAGTATCTTTTATACTGCTATCTGTACTTTAAAATACATTCAGGTGAAAAAACAAATGCAAAGTCTGCATAACAGACTGTAATGGATGTATCCAGACTACTTGAAATACCTTCTGCATCAAACCTTTTCAATATTCTTGGAAGTTTTAAAAAGGTGTCTGTAAACAGAAGAATAATGAATACAGGCCATTTTATTACACAGCAGGAAATAACAAACTTCTAGACACACTTAAGTCTGTAGCAAAGAGGGCTTTTTAAAAAAGAACCTTTTCTCTTTAAAAATTCAAGAAAATAATATTCTTTAGTGCATCAGCATAATACCATTTTGTGGTCTCAGATTAAGCAAAACATAATCTCATCACAATTATTGATAAATATCTATTTTGGCAGCCACTCCTGCATCTAGCTAGCCTGGCTAGGCAGTTTTACCCATTGTGATCGTGTAAAGGGCTTGTTTCCACATGAAAATGTCTCTTACTTACTCCAGACCTGACCCAGAGGCTGAACTCTGAGCCAGATTGTCCACTCCAATTCCTGGCAATTCAGAAAGAAGTGAGGATGTCAAAGACTCAGAGGCACACCATGATCTTCTCTTGGTCATGACATGCACAGATCAGTCAGGCATGAAACCAATTCAGTGCACGAATGGCTCCTCCAATGTAACCAGGCATGCCTTCTGAGGCCCCAGATGCCCAGAGGCCCAGCTTTGCTTGCAGCACTTTGCTCTCCCAAGCTGTCCTCTTCCTCTTCCCTGACCCCTCTATGCCATAACTTACCTCCTCAGAAGAGGGGAGCAGGGATGGAGAAGGAGAGGAGTGGAGGGGTGCCACACCAAAGCCTGTGCTGGAAGGACAGCTTTGGCGAGCATCACCCCCAAAGGGAAAAGCCCCGGATGCAAGGCACAGGGAAGCTCCGTTTGCTGTTCTGCAGCCCCCTGCCCCTGCTAGAGCCACAGCTGGGGTGGGGCAGAGACAGAGGGCGCTGCCTGAAAGCATCCTAATTTGCTGTCAGAGAGCAAGAGGCCAGCTGCTGCTGAGGGCAGAACATCATCCACCGCTTGGAAGAATTAATATGCAGTGAGACGTGAGCTTTGGATGCAAACCTGCGGTGCCTGACCCCGCGCCAAGGCAGAGCCTGGGCTCCATGGGTTACAGGCATGTCTGTGTGGACAGAACGATGATAGGTGAGCCGCTGGCTGCAGTCAGGGCAGCAGTCCCTATGGCTCTGTGTTTTCCTAGCTAATATTTAGTTGAGAGGTCTCCAAGGAAAACCCATGGGATGCTGGTGCTGGTGATTCAATAAGTGTCATTCTTCCCTCTGAGTCAGTGCACAACCATTTCCCATAAATGGGGTTAACAAGTCCTCGATGGCTGGAGAGAGCAGTCTTTTAGGCCAGACATGAAAAGCAGAAGTCCTGAACAGTAGTGTGAAAAACATTTGTAACTACAGCAAAGTGAAGGGATTTTCCTAGCTCAGTATAAACAAATGGGTTCACTTCTGCACATTTTGTTAAAGCAGTATCAGGCCCATTTTCCATTGAGTGCAAGCCAGCTTCAGAGCAAAACTAGTCCTGGTTTGGGGTGAAAATGACTTTTTTATTATGTACGAACAAGGTGATATTTTTGTCTGGGTTTTGTCCTGCAGCAAGGAATGTGAGGTCAGGCAGTGAAGAGGAGCCGTTGCACTTGGAGCACTAAAGAAGCGATGGTGAGGGGGAATGACCACAACAGTGGGGCTCTGTAGAGAGGTGCATTAGGCTGGGGTTTGCCAGGCAGGTATTTGAAAAGGTGACACAATAAATGCCGCTGTTGCCTCTGGCCACACTGCGCTGAGCAGTGGTGCTGAGCAAGTGTGCCAAGGTCCCCAGCAGCCAGGGACGTGCACAGTCGCACCCAGCTGTCTTGGGAGAGCTCTGTTTCACTGGCTGTAAGCAGAGCTAACATGCAGCCCTGGAGTTTCGCTATTCTTAGGGATGCAGATTCTTCCTACTGGAAAAAAAAAAATAGTTGCAAGGCAAGGTTTAGCAAAGAAAACATAATTTGGGGTGTACCTAATTTAGAAAGTTATAGTGAGAACATCTCATAAAAACCGAGTTAAAGGCAGGTGTAAGACATGCTGCTCAGTGCTGACCAGGAGTAGTCATTTACATCAGCTCCACCACTCAGGTAATTCAGGTGAAATAGGTAACCTCATGGCACAGAACTACAAATCCAGAGAGGTGTGAGGGCTTCTGAAGGTGGTACAAGGTTCTGTGGGGAGGTGGGCTGTCAGCCACAAGCAGAGGAGGAAGTCTCCATTGAGGGGACTAATCATAGCAGCAGTCACTGCTGTCAGGAGGGAGAGAAGGGCCCTCACTACACCTGCCCAAACCAAGCAACTGCAGGAACCTATTGCCTTAACCTCAATGCTCCTCACCCTTCCTCCCATGTTTCTGCTCTTGCTGTGTCCTATGTGCAATTCCAGTATAAGCTCTTCAGAAACACTCATCATCGTTATATGCGGTTATTGCTATGACTTGTATGTTTAAGGACCCTAAACGTGCAATGATAAAGAAAATGGACACCTAATGTGCAGCTAACAGAAGTCAGAAATTGTCCCAATGCCATATGACTGATGGACATGGCTCTCCAATAGAAGGGATGCTGTGGAGTTACTTAACCCACTCTGCACCACAGCATTGGTAATTCTTACTTGTAGTAATTTGCCAGCAGCCTACACAAAAGCATGACTCTCTACCAGAATTCTCACAGCATAGAAACAACAGCCCTGGAGAGATGCAAATTCTCCAGTGGTGCCGTTCCAGTCAAAATCGGTGCAGGTGTCCAGTGCTTGTGGAAATCCAGTACCTTGTTTACTCCACGTAGCCTGAAAACTACCATTCCCTTCTTCTAACCTCACATTTTACAGTAGCTTAGAAACACTCACTGGCTTTTTTCAAAATGTTTAAAGGCTCTTTACTTCTGTTCTCTCTTCTTGCAAAATGAGCCTTGGACAGACACACTGGAAAGTTTTAACGGCACTGCTCTGCTCAGACAGGCTAAATTATTTGGTTACAGGCAGTCATTAAAAGTCATTGTTCATGACAATTTTTCATCCTGTTGGGCTTTATTTAATTGCTATTTAATTTCACCCCTGCATGAACTCAAAGGCATTTCAAAGAGACTGGGAATAAAATCTCACTTGCAAGAAGCTGGTGTTTCTCCTACAGGGAATACTTAGGCCAGGAAGCAATTCAAGGTTAAGGTACCTAAATTTAAATTGCCTTCTTGTGAAGTAGGTGACTGGAATCCCATCAGACATGGAGCTTGCAGGGTGACTCAGCTTACTGTAAACGTCTTGCAGCTGTGCAGCCAAACACCCTGTAGCCTGCACAGATACCTAGGACAGGGCAGAGCAGACATTTTGGGAGCTTTGGGGTTTCCCCTTTGCCGACTTGCTGCTTTTGGTGTGCCTGGAGATGATAGCCTGTGCTGCACAATGAGCACAGGCAAGGAGGGGGGCACCTGCCCCCTGGCACCCACATCTCCACCCATGTACCCTGGCTCCTGGGCCCTGCTGCCATAAAACTTCATTCACCATTCCAAGGTGTTAACACATTTGGCACCAGCTTTGGGAAAGTTCAGAGTTTATCCTCTGACACTTTGACAAGCACTTTGCAGATAGTGCTGATTAATTTTATTATTTACACAGAGATAGCCATGATGTATTACTTTTAGATCTGAGTCTTTAACCATGTTGCCAAGAAAATGTGTCCTCTGACACATTTTGTTTCTCTCTCCTTTTTTAAGCAGTGACACAGCCAGCCTTTTTCTCTGCCATCCATTAACATCTCACTGGAGCTCTGTGTGTGTGGGACAGCATCTTTTTAATTTGTTTGCCACTTCCAAAGGGGAGCTCATTCCTAGTTTAACCGATGCTGTACAGAGTGGGGTTGTTGATCATAGTGCAACAGAGAAGTTAAATTTAGCCAGAGCCCTACAGCCCTTTGCATGTATTTCACAGATACCTAAATGCCTCTCTGTTCTCCCCCACTGCTGCCTTTGCTGACAGCCACTGCCCTCAGCTACAGCCACACGATGCACGCACATCAAGTGTTGCAATCCCCTAAGGTTTTAGGAAATGCAGTTTTTGCTGAAGGCGTGAAGGCTTCACCAGGTAACACAGATTGCTTCTGGACAGAGATGTAGTAATGAGGAGCTGCTGAGACCCTTCTGTCCCTGGAGTTTCTCTTCCAACAGAACTGTGAGAATGTGAATGCCTAATTTTCCTGTGAAGGATTAAATAACTACCCACATCCAAACATTTATACTTATGAACACATTCTCAGAGTTTCCTGATTAAAACCCTTTTTCCCCTAACTACATGTTCACAAGGTTCCAGGTTGCAATTGAGAGTATAGCAATGATTCAAATGAGAGAGATAGGGTGTTATGTGGACACTTTGCAAACAAATGTCTTGAGAGAGAGCTGTGTGGAGAGCCAGCCACACAAGTCTTGCTGAACTCCCCCTTTCCCACTACACCATGGCACAGCTTTGCTCTGAGGAGCAGTAGCAGCTCTGGGCCATGACAGTACCACGAGACTGGCTTCACTTTGGAGCCACAGGCAGGGATGTTGGACAGGTGTCCCTGCAGGCTTTGGCACTGGGTAAATGCTGTACAAGCCCTTTGTTTCAGCTTGGCTTCAAGCTCATCCCTCTTCACCACCCCAAAGTGCAGCCAACGGTAGCCCCAGGAACTGAGATGCAGTCAACATTTCCTCAGATGGAGATTTTTAATATCAGTTGACTGGACTGTGTTCATAAAATGCACTTTTAAGGTTCATCAGACATAGAATTAAAGTTTAGTTTTATAGGAATGTTTGGTTGTTATACGTTTAACTAAGCAGTAGTGGTGCCCTTGAGTATATTTTCAAGCAACACATGAAGCACTTCTATAGCTGAAGACAAAATTGAAATTAAAGGTGCCAGCAATAAGTATAAACACAATGAAATTATCAGGGGAAAGAAAGGGCATTTCTGGAGTATCACTCTGACAGCAATAAAATGCCCATAAATGTAATCAAAGTTTAGAAGCCTGCTGTGTGCCAGATTGCACATGAAAATGCCACCAAGAGGAACGTATTTACAAGCATGAGAAAGTGCTACAGCAGCTGAGTGTGTGTGTAGCTGAAACAGTGGCAACTGGCTAAATAGCCAAGACCTCTGGCATTTGGCTCCAAAGCAGCAAACAAGGTGTGTGCTGATCATATCTACCTATAAGGGATTTTTATTTTTTTCATGCCACAGATAAATTGCACACTGTATTCTACTAAATACACCCATATGGTTACGACATTTCCATTTTACAACAATGTAGTCATGATTGTTAAATAGGAATTAATGGGATATTTTTCCTTTCAACACAATGTCACCACCACTGATTTTATAACACACTTATTTCATGTATTCTTTTCCTGTTTAGAGAAGGGGAAAAACGGGACTGAATTTGGCTTGAAATCTGCATTGGCTCCTTGATTTGGAAAGATGGCTTTGAGACACTCAGCAGAGATTACCAGTCTGATTCCATTTGTGACACTATCCAAACACATATCTCAACCCTGAACTGACACCCTCACGGTTATCACTAAAACACTGACTGTCTCCCCTGGGGCCAAGCCTTCAGCCCTGGGTGACACTGCTACCACGATAATCACAGTGATGTGTACACACAATACATTGCTATGCCCTCTATCACTTCTTTTCATCCTGAAAAAGACATGCAGCAGTTCCTCAGAACCCCAGCCCAGCCAGATGTTTTGATTTATCCCTCAGTGCCCAAAACAGCTGCTTCACAAAACAACTGCTGACATCTACAAGCTTCTTTTATTTAGAAACAGAAATGAAACAAAAATTAATGGGTTAATTACCCACACAACCCATTATCAAAATTAAATGCAATAAGTAGTTCACCAATTTCAGAAAGTTCAGTAGGGTAGTGAGTCTTTGTCTGAATTCATGAAGAACAGGTGTGTAAATGTGTGATGAGTTTGAGTGGGATAAACATCTCCCAAAAAGGCAGCTCTGGGGGGGACACTTGCAGCATCCCTCCCACTGACAGGCGGGCCCAAATCCTGGCCCCTCCTTTGAGACCCAGAACAGGAGACAGAGGTAAAGGAATGGGGACAGGGGGCAAAACATGCTCCATTCCCATCATACTTACAGCATATAACCACAGAGAAATCTCCCACAGCAAACCTACCTTTTATTGACTATGCACACTAGGGGTGGGATTAGAAACATCAGTGAGAAAATTACTAAAATGGCAGATTTCCCTGATGGCAATGACAGCGCTAAGACATCACAGGAGCTGTTCTGACTGTGAAGCACATACTGAAATCCAGTAAACTTCTCTAAACCTTCAAGCACCCAGGCTCCACTGCTGTTGAGTTTCCTGTTGACACAGAAGTTATAGATCTCTCTTACTGCCTATAATAACTGTTACTTTATCTTTTAAAGACACAGAAAAGAGTCGCAATTCTTTTAGTGAGAACATCTAAGTTACAATGCTTACAATGTCACTATAACCTTTAACCTAGTTTATATAACATCATCAAGAAATCTGATGGAGACATAGGGAACAGCTTAGGAAAAGAAAAGGAAAACAGGGCACAAATCATGTTCAAAACGTGTACTTGATGTTTCTTCAACAACTTGAATCTGGAGCTAAAAATCATAAATATGTCAGTATTACATTATGGTGGTATCTCTAAATGGAAGATAACGTATATTTTATTACCATGTAAGTACAACCCTCTAAATTGCCACAACTCAACAACAAATTACATGAACATGTATAAATGTCAGGAAAAGTTGTTTCCAGAATAAATAATGTTTTGCAACTCTTCATTTAGCTATACAATGATTTCCAATTTTTTTAAATAAAAATAATTTTTAAAATATATTTTTAGACAATACCAATTATACACTGCATTTCTACAGAGTTAATTATAAAATGTAGGTTTTAGTGATTTGAAAAAATACATCCCCTTCTTTTAGATAGCTCTGCAAGAAACTAGGCCCTTGTCCTCTTGGGGGACTTCAACCACCCCGGCATCTGCTGGACGTGTAACACAGTGGGCTGTAGGCAATCCAGAAGAATCCTGGAATGCATGGAGGATAACTGCTTGAGCCATGTAATAGACAACCCTACCAGTGTGGGTGAGGAAGGTCAAGGCAAAGCTGGAGCTGAACCTGGCAAGGGACACAAGGAATAACAGGAAGGGCTTCTACAGTTCACCAGTTCTACCTGTTAACCAGAAAAGGAAGGTCAAAGAAAGTGTAGTGCCCTGATAAACACAGGCAGCAAACTGGCAACCACGGATGAGGAGACGGCTGAGGTACTCAATG
This sequence comes from Orthonyx spaldingii, assembly GCA_013397795.1. Taxonomy (NCBI): domain Eukaryota; kingdom Metazoa; phylum Chordata; class Aves; order Passeriformes; family Orthonychidae; genus Orthonyx; species Orthonyx spaldingii. The sequence continues at coordinate 589,311 of VZTJ01001360.1, forward strand.
ACTTTTTTGGCTCAGTGTTCACTGTAAGCCTCTCTTCCTACACCTCTCAAGTGGGTGGAGTGCAAGATGGGGACTGAGGGAGCAAAGTCCTTCCCACTGTGGGAGAAGGTCAGGTTTGTAACCAAATGAGGAACCCGAACAGACATAAGTCTCTGGGACCTAATGAGATGCATCCCAGAGTCCTGAGGGAATAAGCTCATGTAGTTGCCAAGCCACTTTCCAAGATATTGAAAAACTCATGGCAGTCAGATGAAACCCCTGGTGACTGGAGAAAGGGACCCATTTTTCAAAAGGGTCAAAAGGAGGATGTTGGAAACTACCAACCTGTCAGCCTCACCCCTGTGCCCGGGAATGTCATGGAAGAGATAGATCATCCTAGAAGCTGGGCTAAGGCACACAAAAGACAACGATATGATCTGTGACAACCAGCACAGCTCCACCAAGGGCAACTCGGTGGCCTTCTATGATGGAGTGACTATGTCGGTGGACAAGGGGAGAGCTATGGATGTCATCTATCTGGATTTCTGTAAGGCCTTTGACACAGTTCCACACAAACCTCCTTCTCACTAAATTGGAGAGAGATGGATTGGATGGGTGGATGGTTTGGTGGATAAGAAATTGTTTGGATAGTCACATCCAGAGGGTTGTGATCGGTGGCTCAATGTCCAGATGGACATCAATGGCAGGTGGTATCCCTCAGGGGTCTGCACTGAGACCAGTGTTATTTAATATATTCATTAATGATGTAGATGAAGGTATCAAGTGCACCCTCAGCACATTTGCAGATGACACCAAGGTGAGTGGAGTGGTTGACACACCTGGAGGATGGGATGCCATCCAGAGAGACCTGGACAAGCTTGATCAGGGCCCGTGTGAATCTGATGAGGTTCAACAAGGCCCAGTGTGAGGTGCTGCACCTGTGTCAGGGCAACCCCCAGTTGTCCTGGCTAGGAAATGAAGGTATTGAGAGCAGCTCTGCTGAGAAGGACTTTGGGGTGCTGGTGGATTAAAGCTAGACCTGACTCAACAATGTGCACTTGTGACCCCGGTTCATCAGAGCACAGGAGTGGATTGAAAAGTCTTTTCACATACAAAATAATTTAGTAATGCGTAATATCCCTTAAACCATAAGGGTCACATGAAACATGGTGAGGTCATGCTTATGACCTCAGCACACCTCACAGAATAGGATTTTTTCAGCAGCTCCATTTCCACTGTGGGGCAGGTAGGAACTCGCAGTGCACAAGAAATGCAGGTGGCCATGGAGAGGGTAAGGCCTGGGAAATGCTCTTGGTTTTTCAGCAGAGCTATTTGGGCCTCATGACTCACTTAAGGACTATTTTACAGCTTGATGGTCTTCCACATTTCTTAAGTATATTCTATATTAAACATGAACTAAAATAGACAGAGAAGCAACTTACCATAGAAATGTTGAGGGCTGCAAGCTGAAAGTAGAAGAAAAGTATTATGTTCAGCCATGCCAAATCCTGCCTACAGTTCTGGAGTTTACCTGAGGTCAAGCTAAAATGAGGCTTACAAACTATCACTAAGAAATAAAAAACCCTGCAGAAAATAAGCCTTCCATATTGGCTTTTTGACATGTCCACATGGACCAGTTTCTCAGGTGTTATTTCAGGGCTTGGAAAGGGGCCAGAGCAATACCCTCTTACAAATGGAACTGTGGGAAAGGTTTAGCTAAGCACCAGAAGCTCTGGAGAGAGAGATGAGACGGCAGAGATAGGAACCTTGGGTAAGAAGGAGATATCAATGGGTACAGGAATGTTTTGGGCAACCAAGAGCTGGAGAGGGCGGAGGTGCACTCAGAACTCTTCAGTTGGGCTGGATGCATGGTGAGGGCACTCTGGACTGTCATGACAGACTGAGATTAAATGAGACTTAATTAACAGTTCCTTGCTGTTGAACAGAACACAGTTGCCCTACAAAGCCAAAGCTTCATTCAACTGTGCATCAAAAGGTGGGATTAATGCTTCTTATAGCTAAAATCAGTGCTCTTGCTTTCCTGTTAGTTCTCCTTGTTTGTTTTCACACAGCTTAGGAAAAGCAAGATGGCATCCAGAAATGAGATTGAGGACAGACTGTGAAGAACTAGCTCTTTGACCTTATTTTATATCTTGTTGCATTTTTACAAATCCATTAAGCATTTCTTCACCACACTGATCAATTTGTTACAGTAATGTCCTTATTGGTTATAAAAATCATTCCGACCAATATGACAATGACACATTAACCAAGACAGTGAGATACATAATACGGTTAGTCTTGAGTCTCACAACTAATTAAAAATAATTAGTGAGGCACTACAGACATTCTGACTTGAAAAAAAAAAATCTTTGTTATTCTTCCATCCAGTTCAGAGGGTTCCAGAAGCTGAGGAAGGGAATAAAGTACAACTGATTAGCTCTCTCCTCCAGATACTAGTCAAAAGTGTCCTCAAATGGAAGCAAAAAGGTCTTGTGCTGTCAAATGCTCTGGGAGAGAAAGAAGCCTGAGCTTCCTGAGAGCAGCTTGTATCTTCTTCAGCCCATTTGTTGCAGCTCCACGTGACTTGCTCTCTGAGTACTCATAAACTGCTCATTTTATGGAGTTTTATTGAAATATGAGTCTGCAGCTCCTTTAGAGAACCCATTGTTTTTCTGTTTCTGACGCTCTGTCAGGAATAAAATCTGTCCACTGGTCTCTGTCACTCCAGACTGCACGTCTGTGTTATGTCTGACACAATGGCAATAAAATAGTGCAGCACAGTTGCGGGGTCCAAGTTAAGGCTTTGGAAGGGGTGTGTGCCATTTCAAGGGGAGTGAGAGGGGCTCTTGTATTTCCCATCAGATAACTGAGGTTCATGGGGAAAGATAGCAACTTGTTCTTGTATTTGAAAGCCCTCAGGAGGGATTAATGACATTTGGTTGATGTCTGTGCAAATAAAGACACACTTTATGTTGCTGCTGCAATCCCAGGAAATGAGGGAAAGGTGAGGTTTTTTTCATGTCCAATAAAAACTAAATAGGAATTTAATCTACAGGTACTTGTCTCAGAAGTGATCAAAGAAGTAATTGAATTAAGCAGACAAACTGCAGTGGTAAACCCCAAGCCCAAACGTGTCTTGATCAAAAAGCAAGTGCTGATAATGCATGAGCTGCGATAAAACTGATTAGGCCACTGACTGGGAGGAAATTGGTCTTTTTGTTGTTGATGTTATATTGACCAGATCCTCTAAGTCTATTAATTCCTTAGAGCTGTGCTTGGGTAACACTTAGAGCACTGCAGAAGCTATTCTTTGAGAAATAACCTCAGTAAAGCCATAGATGCAACACGCAGAGATAAATGAGACAGGAATCAAAGCCACACAAGTTGGCTATATTTCTTCCATCAGAAGTGAGGCGAAAATCATTAACCAGCTCTCGGAGGGAAACTTCAGCAGAGAGCCCAGGGGGATGGGTAGGAAAAGAGGTGCTGCAGTATAGTGCTACCTATTTCAGCTAACTGAAAACCCATTTCAGCTAGTTTGCTCTGGTTTTCATTCAGAAATGATTTAGCTATGATCCTTTGCTTTCCTTTCTTGATATATCCAAACCACCACCAAAAACAAGTTGTGATCAGTGCAATCTCCACATAGATGTTTGACAGAACATGTGGCATCCTGAAGACCATTACCAGGTTCAAGAAATTGTCATCCCACTCCTGCCTGTCTGTGATTCTTTACTAGTCCTCAGGAGTCCTGCAAACAATGTCCAAACTACACAAACACCATGTCACTTTTCCTTCCTGTTTACACAAAAGCATACATTTGTATGGATAAACTTAGACTAGCTGATTACCATGGAACTGACCACCAGCCAGAGGGAGGGAACATCTGGAGGATAATAATTTTAGCTTCAGCTGCTTCTGCTGGGAATGGGAAGAGGCTTTAACACGCTCTCCTGAAAGGCAGAGGACAAAAAGTAGTGTTTGAGGGGTTTTTTTTTAACAGGCATCAGCTTTCTAAGCAGCATATGCCACAAGAAACTCTGCAAGACCATGGGTGAATGAAGATCTGAGCAGAAGTGGTTGGATGCTAAATGGCAGAGTGAGGGCCTGTAGTACACAACAGGAGACCACAGAAATGTGGGAGAACTCCTCGGTGCATACCAACCACAGGCCAGGTAGTGCATTCCCTACTCCCTTCTTCCCACCAAAATTTCAGAGAAGCAGTTGCAAAAAAATGTGTTTTCTTTGCCATCAGAGTGAAGTATTTTCAAAAGTTCCACAGGGATACAGGCATAAAGGTGTCACTGGCTTTCAGCAGAGTTTCCTCCATGCCTTTGAAATCCCAGCCTGCTTGCCTCACATACTCACATGACCTTCATGACTGCAGCATCCAAGCACCTCACCATCTTTCAGACATTAATCTTCCCATCATTCTGTCAAGAGCCTGGCTGTACCAGGTCCACTTTACAGCAAGTGATAAATGGCAGTACAGAAGTCAAGGGCTAGAGACATAAAAATGCTCAGGCATTCTGCTGCCCAGCACTATGAAATGTGTGCTGGGGGAGGTTTAGGTTGGACATTAGGAACAATTTATTTACATAAAGGGTGATAAGATACTGAAATGGGCTGGCCAGGGAGGTGGTGGAGTCACCATCCCTGGAGGTGTTTTAGGAAAGACTGGACATGGAACTCAATGCCATGATCTAGTTGACAAGGTGGTGTTTGGTCACAGGTTGGATTTGATGACTTCAGAGGTCTTTTCCTACCTAATTGATTCTGTGATTCTGTGAAAAGTAACATGGATCCAGCAGCATGTACAGCCTGGTGCTTTTACCATACATGGGGAGGGGATGTACAAGAAACTTCCGTTCCAGTGCCTCACATAGACTGCAATACATGGGCAGCAGGAGGCTCGTCACTGCACCAGGAAGGCACAAGGGTATCTGAGGGATGTGAAGGCTCATCCCCAGTGTCAGATAAACATTTCCATACACATAGCAAGGTCCTTCTGAAGCTATCCCAACTCCTTGCCACTTTCTTTTGTTAGAAAGCTTCTGCCAGATGCCATTTCTTGAGTAACCGGACAATTTCTCATTTCTGACCTAATTTTCTTAATCACCACGTCTTTTTTTTTTTACTATTAACACTGCCATTTAACCTAAATAGTTATTTTCTGTCACTGTGAATTCAACACATGACTTTTTCATGAAGGTCCTGTTTTCTTCGTATCATTAAGCCAAACAAGTCACTCCCAGTTTCCACGTGGACGATAGACATCCCATTGCCTTGATCACCCTTAAAGCCTTTCACCACATCTGTTTCAGTTTATCTTTTATTAAAACACAGCTGATCAGAGTTGGAACCAGTTTGCTAAACAAAATCATACACAAAGCCTTGCACAGCAGTGCTAATGCTTCCCATCTCTACAGGGAAGATGTGGTCTGTCTCATCCTAAAACTTGAGTAGAACTTTTTAGCTCACATTTTGTCTGCAGCTGTAGCACTCCTGCAGCTGGGATCTGTTGCTGTGACTACTTGAGAGGCACAAGACTCTGTCCTGCCTCACACCTCCCTGCTTGTTGCATGTTTAGCACCTCTGGGATCAACACAACTTCATCCCTACTTCATACTTAACTCTGGGCTTTACCCACTGGGGTCATTTGTGAAGTGTCCATGGGCACCATGAGAAGGAAAAGGAAAGCCACCCGCTCTCTTTTGGCTATGTTGCCTATCAACAAGAGCCCAAAATTGTGAAAAGGCTCAAACCTCACTCCCCCAAATCTGAGACCTTTTCTTGCAAGTGTCAGTGTCTCTGTGTATTTTGGGCAGGTTTCACTGAAGAGGACAAGACAGCCAAGACAGTCAGCCCTGCTTGTTTTTGTTTCTTTCCTTAGCCAGTGTTATCAAAGCCTTCTGACTAATTAGGAAAGAGCAAAGGACAGTCTTGTGCTTCTGAAGTGCATATGGCCTGACACTCAGAGAAATTTCTAGAGTATAGAGGCAATTATTCCAAGGAATACAAATGCAATAAGAAACAGTTCCCTGGAGCTCCCCACCCCTGCTTCATCCACCTGGCTGGGCAATTACTCTTTTTTTCCATTAATATAATTTTCTATGACAGCCCATAGTCCAGTTTTAAATACCTGCCACAACCTTCTAGAATATGTACACAATCACTTTATGATGCTTTAGAAACAAAACCAAGAAAAGGGCTGTAAAGCAACAGGAATACTGACGCTGCTGCAGTGTCTGGTTGCAGCCCTCCTGTGCTTCTAGGGTTAAAAGAAAACAAATATAAATGCAGCAAAGCACAAAGTAAAAAGTAATGAATATACCAAGGCATCCTTTGATAAAGGTATCAAGCTAGCATGCTATAATTGTTTAGCTTAGTTCTTCATGTAAGAAACTTCTAACAATGAGAAGTGCCTTTGATCTGAACAAGAGAACAAATGTCTTTGATATGGAAAAAAATTTAGGGTGCTTAGAGAGATACAGATCCTGTGCCTCTTGTATAATTATAGAAATGTAACCAAAATGGAGTTCTTTGGTAAGCTACAGGCATCTTTGATGGGATTTGCATAAGGAATTGACTGGACAGACTCTGGGAAGGTATGGGCCGGAAGCTTGCTGCATTTGTGAAGAGATGTATTGTGGTCTCCAAATTGTCATCAGTATTTTGGAAATAAGATGTCTACCTCTAAAAGGAGGTGATTATGCAGAAAACAATTTTAGAACTTATTTTGAAGTCAGTCCAAGTTTTCTGTCATAGCATTTTTTGCCCACATTCCTAGCATTGCTTTGGAATGACAATTGAAAAGGAAAAGGCCTCATCTAAAGAACAGCCCCACTTCTCTTTAGATGAACTGTTTGAAATGCTCTCTGAAGGAACCATGTGCCTTATATTTCTGGGACTGCAGTAAACAAGAACATCTCATGACTGACTGCATCAAAGTTTCATTTATGAAAAAAACAGATCCGAACCTTTTCTATAGGTAAAAGAAGTTTTGGCAAGGATTTCTGTTCTGTCTACTGGGTGAAATCCTGAATTTGTCAACTAGAGCTGCAGAAACAGAACCCAGATAGATCACTAGTACTGCTTTTTCCATTGGTCTTCCCATGTGGACTGCAGGCTTATCATGGTTGTCGCTGTTATTAAAAATTTCAATAACAAGATGTGATATGCCCCTACCTACACAAACAGGAGGAAAAAACTAGCACATCAGGGACTTTCCCCTGCAAGTCAATGAGCATCAAGAGCAATGGAAAACACCAGATCAATCAGCCATGCTGGCATCCCAATCCACAAGCACCACAAGGCTATTAGTGACTGAGAAATAGTGTCACATACTTGAATTACTGTGTTGGTGGCCCTCAGTAACACCCTGTAAAAGGTCCTCAGAAACTTTTCCCCAAACTCTCAGGAATGTGACAGAAAAAGTTTGTCCTCAGCCAGGCTCCAAGCAAACACAGCACATCATAAAAAACCACAGTCCATAACTTGCTGCATCCTATTTGGTTACAGATGCAGATTCAGCCATGTGCACACATCTGGCCATGAGTGCGTGACAGCTGTCACCTCTCCAGCTATTGCTCTGGGACACTAAGTTCTACATGCAGTAGTCAGTAGCTTCATGGGAAAGGAAAGTAGCTGGAGCTGAAAGCAGTGGGATCCAGCAAAAACAACCTGGTTTTGCAATGCTCATCCCCGCTTTCAGTGTCCCACCATAAGTGTAGTAAGTAGGTGAAATGAAAGAAAGGGAACAGCCCAAGGTTCCCACGCACACTTAAAATTGATGGCCACCAGATTCACGGAAGCAGTGATGCAAGTGGTATGAATTAAACTCACAAGTGTTACTCATTTTTCTGGGTGTAAAACCCCCTATTTTTTAATTCAAATATGGAGGGAATCAGCAATACAGTACATGCAAAATAAATTAGTGGTTCATTCCCAGACCCAGCAGGCCATAACTCTGCCTGCCCAGTTCTTGTTTCTATCTGGTTTTGGTCTCCATGACTCATAAACCCAGCAGATCATTGCTCCAAAACCGCAGACGTTGATCCTTGCATCTACTTCTTCCCAGCTGATCTTCAGCTCATTTAGGTCTTTGTTAATGTTTTGTTAACACAATGCTCTTGGTCATCCCTGACTTGTCTTCCCGAACATTTTCTGGACCCCTGTTGGCCACGGGGCCCTGCCAGCTTTCCACTTCAGTATCTTCTTGATCTAATGAGCTGTCCTATCATAGCTTCCTGGCTGTTGTCCAGCTCTCTCAGACATTTCCAAACCCATAACCCAGTATGTTCTCTCAACTCTTATTCCTTGTCAACATCATGAAAATATGTGAATGACTTTAACTCTTACCACCTGTATTTGTTTTTCACCAAGAAGAACAATCTGTCACTGCTTTACTGTTTTACCTGTTGAAGGGTTTTTGCCAGCTTCTCTCCTTGATCTTTCCTCTGGCATGTCCATTGTTGCCATACCGGTACAGGTTCACCCAAGAAACAAAATTTCTCAGCACTACTGGCCTTTACTCCCTCCTGTTGAGATATACTTGCTGGTTTTCTCCAGTGAAAAGCAAACAAGAATTATCCAGGCCTTCCTGCCTGATCAGATGCTGCTTGGCACTTCTGCCTGTGTGCCCCGAGTAAGTGCTGCAAGGTGTCTGCTCACCCACACACCCAGGGCTCCTGTCAAAAGCTGGCACCACCCCAGTGCTGCTGTTCGAGGCATCCCTTTTGCCCACACAAAAAAGAAGAGGTGATTACTATCACCTTTGTCCAGTTCCTGATGTTACCTTAAAACAGCTGGCTGGTTTTGGGATGGTGTTTTACACTGTATTCACTGTTGACATAGAGTTGCAGTTTTGGTTTTTCTGTTTCTTCTAACATCTCCCAGGTGCTATGATATTCCCTGGGCTCTCTGCAAACTACTGCTACTGTGAGAAGACCATTGCCAAGACTTTATGGCTCATGGTTGGCCCAGGCTCTCCAGTGCAATCTTTTGAGTCTCTGTCACCATCCGTGTTTAGGTCATACACAACCTCCCATCTCTGAAGCCTTCTCATCTACTCCAATGGGCAGCCACTTCCTATGGAGCCAAGCTTTTCTTGCTGGTTGAAGACCAAACTGCAATTAATTATAGAATGGTTTGGTTTGGAAGGAACCTTGAAGATCACCTAGTTCTAATTTTCCTGCCACAGCCAGTGACACCTTCAACTAGACCAGGTTGCTCAGGGCCCCAGTCAACCTGGCCTTGAACTCTTCCAGGGATGGAGCATCTACCACCTCTCTGGGCAACCTATTCCAGTGCTTCACCACTCTCACAGAAAGGAATTTCTTTTGAATATCTAATCTAAACTCACCCTTTTCAAGTTTAAAGCCACTCCCCTTGCGTTATCGCTACACACTCTTGAAAAAAGTCCCTCTCAGATCTCTCAGACTGTTTTCATAGGAGAGGTGCTCCAGTCCTGCGAGCATCTTCATGGCCCTCCTCTGGACTCATTCCAACACGTCCATATCCTTCTTATGTTGAGACTCCAGAGCTGGATGCAGCACTCCAGATGTGGTCTCACCAGAGAGGAGCAGAGGGGCAGTCACCTCCCTGATCCTGACAGCCACATTGCTTTTAATGCAGCCCAGGACACAGCTGGCATTTAGAGCTGCAAGTGCATGTTGCTGGCTCATGTTGAGCTTCAGTGTGCCCATGTGGCCAAGGCCAATGGCATCTAGGCCAAGAAGACTAATGGCTATTGTATCAGCAATAGCCAGTAGGACCAGGGCAGTGATTGTCCCCCTGTGCTCAGCACTGGTGAGGCCACACCTCAAATCTTGTGTTTAGTTTTGGGCCCCTCACTACAAGAAAGACATTGAGGTACTGGAGCATGTCCAAATGAGGACAACAGAGCTGCTGAAGGGTCTGGTACACAAGTCTTGGAAGGAATGGCTGAGGGAGCTGGGGGTGTTTAGTCTGAAGAAAAAGAGGCTCAGAGGAGACCTTCTCACTCTCTACAACTCCCTGAAAGGAGGTTGTAGCCAGGTGAGGGCCAGTCTCCTTGTAGCTGGGTGAGGGTCAGTCTCCTCTCCCAAATAACAACCAATAGGACAAGAGGAAATGGCCTCAAGTTGTGCCAGGGGAGATTTAAGTTGGATATTAGGAAAAATGTATTCACCAAAAGAGTGGGTGGAAACACCAAAACTAGTTCAGACATTGGAACTAGTTTCCCAGGGAAGTGGTGGAATCACCATCATTAAAAGTGTTCAAAAAATGTGTGGATGTGGTACCTGGAGACATGGTTTAGCAGTTCTATGATTCTTGTGAAGCAATACCCCCAAGTCCTTTTTTTCAGAGCTGTTCCAAATCCATTCTCTGCCCAGCCTGTATTTGTGGCCTTACCCACGTGCATGACCTTGCACCTGGCCTTGTCTTGTTGAACTTCACGAGGTTGACATGGGCCCACCTTTCAGGCCTGTCAAGGTCCCTCTGGATGACATCCCTTCCCTCCAGCAAGTCGACATCCTCACAGAGCTTGGTGTTGTTGGCAAACCTGCCGAGGCTGCACTCAATCCCAGTGTCCATTCTGCCAACAGAGATGTTAAACAGCGCTGATTCCTCAGGAACACCATTCATCGTCAGTCTCCACAAATTAAGCAGGTAACCAAGGCATTCCCAGTTATTATTATTGCAGTTAGCACACGTGCCTCTGGCCTGGCCAAGCCACAGCCTCTCCACTGCAGAGGAAGTCCCTCTGGGACCGACCATGGGGTTGTTAACTCTCACCACACTTCCACACTCACGATTTTGCCCAAAGGAGGTCTGAAGAGCAAAACTTGCATGTTTTGTACAGGACAACTCACCCCAAGAAACACTTGCAGTAAGGATTATGCCTGGAAAATCAGTTTTACTTTTCATTTATTGGTTTTCTCAGTTTGTATCAAAATGCAAAGTGGGACTGTGGGAGAACACAGTGAAAAATAAAACTTCAAAAAATTTCAGCATGGAAAGGTTGTTGCATGTTTCTGGCACAGGGGTCTGAACTAGAAAACTTCAAATATGTAAACACACCCAAAATGCTACAAAAGATCAGGCCAATGATTTCTGCCACATGACTGACTTTATTATACCTGGAAGCCATACAGGTACTGAACACAGATTTTTTTAATACTTTCAGATATTTTGTGAGCTCCAGAAGGGAATTCTTGGCATAAATACTGCTTTAAAAAGGGCTTTTCAGCAAACGTATTAACCTTACAGGATATGTCAAAATGAAAAATCCTTCTATCCATGGATTTCCTGTATCTTTTGGCATGTTCATACAATAGAAGAAAATTTGGGCGGTTTAATTATGATTACTATTTTGGAAGCTCAGTAGTGCACTCGAGACTTTAATCCTGGTAGCTGAATTGTACAAACCATGGACCTGTGTACTACTTGCAAAATAGAGAACTTACAAAGGGTTTGACAAAGGTTATTTCTCTCTGCAAAGCCATGAAGGTGCCAGTAGATTTGGGTCCAGGTGCCAGCCTACAGCTTTCCCTTGAGGACATGCAAAACAAGGAACAAGCTCTGATTTTCACCCTGGAATCCTTCCTGCTCCAGAAATAGCAGCCAGGGCAGGGGGAGGCTGAGGCTCCCTTGGGGCCAAGTAATGAGCAAGCTGCCCTGGCTGAGCATCCTCATGAGATCCCATCCCATCCCATCCCATCCCATCCCGTCCCGTCCCGTCCCGTCCCGTCCCGTCCCGTCCCATCCCGTCCCGTCCCGTCCCGTCCCGTCCCGTCCCGTCCCGTCCCGTCCCGTC